>CM062608.1:21500606-21767570 GCA_031470985.1 Agastache rugosa | reverse complement strand
ATAATAAGTAAATATGGCGACGATTTGCATATCTTTGATATATATATCAACCGTACATCTTGATGAACGATTGAGATCTTTAGATTTGAATTCAAGATCTGCGGGCGGAGAGGATTTGCGCGACACGTTAAGTGACGTGCGTATATAGATTGTAGGTCACGCGCGCGTGAGGGTAGTCAAAACGTGCGACTTCGCCTCGACTTTCCCGAGCTACGGTACACCGCATGCTTTTCATTAAATGCGATGGGATTCGATTTGTGGAAGGCTTATTGACGAATGCGGCTAAGGAATGATTGTGAATTTTGAATTTAAATTCAAATAATTTTATCCTTAAATAACGCATATACATGGGGGAAGTAAATGAAAGGCTTGCCAAGCGCATCGGTAGAACTTTGTGAAATCGGTGATACATAAGGCATGTTTCTTAATGTTTTAGTTACTCCTTGGGTTGCTATCCAGTCGAGCAGATTCATAGGCTGGTTTAAAGCACGGAACGGTCGGCTTGGACATGGTATCCGTCGATATTACGGCGGTCTTTCTCATTTACTTGGTCATGATTCTCCCTCAATTTTGAGTATTTATAGATTTTGCTTGAATTTTAGTATTTGAGTTCCCTTTAGCTCTTCGTGATGTCCAGGCGGAGCTTGATTCCCTTTTTGGTGAAATCCTTAAGGTTTTTGGGATAAAATTTGCAGGTTTACATTTAAAATCAGGCTGGATGAGCTTTTCTTTACCCATCCGGTTTGAGCGGTCAAATAATTCACACACATCATCTTGACTTGGATTTCAATGATTGTGCTTCGATGTGAACTTTCCCAACAATGGATAATCTTGATTTGATAGTAGGTGGCATTTTCTTCATTTTGCATCTTCACCCGTTTGAGCGGATTTTCTCGCCATCCATTCATTTCTTTGATGAAGTCTCCAATTTGTATTAGCAAGTAGGCAATTTTGTCACACAATCCGGTGGTTCAAATCTTGCTTCTCTATTCTTCTCTTGAGACCAATGTGCTCGAATTTGAATAGTAGCTTGAATTTTCAGTTTTGTATCCGGTTTGTCTTTTGTTCACGATTTGATCCCGATCGACTAGTTGGGTTTATTCATTTTTTCTTCGTTGGTTGAATCAATAAGATGTTTCAGGACATCTTAATCGGAGTAATCATCATAAATGCAGTCGGAGTGGATCGGATCGGGTCGGGTCGGAAAGATCCGGTTGCACAGCAAGTGATTGTGCACAAGAGTGCTTCTCGTTCCGTGATGTGTATGTTTTTGGTTGTTCGAAGTTGAGGTTTCTATCGTTTTACGCGAGTATCATGCACGTTTAAGTGTGTTTTGTGCAAGATTTTGAAGAATTGTGAATACGTAGATTTGTACGAGAGAAATCGAAAAAGAAGAATATTTTGCATGATTTTCTTGTGAATTAAGGATGCAAGGAGAAGATGGGCTATAATTAATTTTGGATGTTAATTTTTCATTGACAGATAGTTATTTGCGGGCTAATTAAAAGTGTCCTAATTAAGCATGAATCTTTATATTAGGCTGCTGTAATTAAAGGGATGATTTCCCTTATTTTTGGAGGTAGCAGTCGTGTAGGTTAAGGATTAGGAAATATATATACTTTGCATTTATTATTCCAGCTGCCATATTAGATAGAATTGTTTCAATTTCATTCCATACCTTGTGGATTTTGTTTGAGAGCTGCCGAGAATACAAGACTTGGGAGCTTAGTTTGATTTTATTTATTATTCTTAGTTTGGAGTTCAACTTTGCATCGCAAATGGAGATTAAATTCTGGTGACTGATTTGCATCCTTTTTTAATTTAATATAATTCGTTTTATGCTTCCTTCTAATTATTTGATTGTGTTTGAATTTAATATTATGAGTAATTAATTTTTTAATTCGGCGAGAATATTGAAGCACTAGTCTAACAAATCTGTGAGACTTAATTGTTCGTATAATTAATTTTCTAGGGTTTCGATTTGTTCCTTGTGTTCAAAGTTAATTCCGATTTTGTTTAAGTCTGATCAACTTAAATTTAATTGGATTACAGTCAATTAGTTCCCCCAATCCGTAATTGTTAGAATAGAGCTAATTAGTGATAAAACTACCATGTTCCTAGTAGGAATAAATTGGTAGACAGATTATTACTTGCGTTCTTGGTTTTTGGGTAATTCGTCTAAATTGAGTTCATTCAAATCTAAAAGCTATTAGAGCATTAAATCTAGGTCTGACGTCTCCAGCTAGATGTGCTTTAATAAGGAAAATAGTTAGGTCTGGCATCTACAGCTAACTATTGGGGTATGTCCGTTGCATTCACGGTACCCTATAACTGGTTGGTTCTTGGGAATTAATTAATCTTTGCGTCGATGATCAGAGCCCTAGACTATTGTGGATATACTCGAAGCCGAATGCTTTTCTTTGATTAAAGTCCCGTTTGTTATTTAGTAAATTTATTGTTTTCTTAGTTTATAATCAAATTCTCTCAATTTAAGGCGTGGTGGCTACACCAAAACTTGATTTATAGGAAAAATAGGTGAATTCCCGTTCTCTATGGTTTGACCCTGCTTGTTGCTATACTAATTTGATTCTGAGCGAATTGCAGGAATTATTTGGTGGTATACGACGTTCACCATTCTTTATTTGTGGCTCATACTTTTTTGGGCACGAGAATTAAGAAGAAGATAATTAAGAATAAGGTGTAAAAGATAGAAAAGTGATAGAATCCACACTTTTTAAAGGGTTAATTTTTGCTATTTTGGGCTCAGACCACTAATAGCGGGACAACCCAAAAAAGAAAAATAAGCCACTAATAGCAGGACAGAGGTAGTACTAAAATTGGTATACCAGTATCCTAATATAACACGGCCAAAACGGGCATAGGCGAAACGAGATGTGCGACCGCTCATGATCCAAAGCTAGAATAAGCCTGAAAAAATAAAACTTATTTTGGGAGTTGGCCCATTTAAAAGGGGTTCATACAAATTTGATTTGATTAAAAAATAAATTACTAATTGTATGTTTGATACTAGGGCTAGCAATTTTCGACACGACACGATAATCCGACACGAACCGACACGAAATTAATGGGTTTGGATCAAGCCTTATTGGGTTCGGGTCCTTATCGGGTCAACCCGATAAGGACCTGAAAATTTCGGGTCGGGTTTTGGTCTGGTTCGGGTTACCCGATAAGGAATTATATTTTTTTAATATTATATTTATTTAATTCAAATCAAGCTTTTAAATCGATGACGTATTTATTTTCATTCCAAGTCATCAAAAGATATTAAATTTTTGAATATTTATTTATTTTTCTCTTATTAAATTGTATTTTAAAATATTTTTTCTTTTATTAAATCTTATTTTAAAATAATTTTTTCTCTTATTAAATCATTTAAATTTGGGTTAGGGTCATTATCGTGTCGGGTCAACCCGAATTTTATTGTGTCAATTTCGGGTTCGTGTCGTGTTCGGATTTAGTCATTTCGGGTTGGGTTCGGGTTCGGGTTGAACATATCCTTAACAGGTCGGGTTCGGGTTGGACCTTAACAGATCAGGTCGAAATCAGGTCGACCCGAACCCGACCTAACCCGACCCGATTGCCACCCCAATTTGATACCATTTGATAAAAAAAAAATCGTCTAGTTTTAGGTCTCTAGTATATTAATTTATTTTCTCAAATATTATTCTTTAGAACTCTAAATAATTGAAATTCAAGAAACACACAATATCCGTATAACAGAAGTTGACTAAAATAAACAGGTCTTTATTTAAAAATAACCTAATGAAAGAGAAATTAAAATTGTAGTTCAATGATTTATTGAAAAGGTAAACTTTAAGAATGCATAAAAACAAAATTTTGAAATGTCTCGTAATTATTATACATTACATTTCTTTTTAAAAAATATTAATATCTCTCGTTATATATTGTAATTTTATAAGTTAAATACCAATTACTTTTAAATATATTCGCAAGAGACACCTACATCTTTTAAAGAATTTACCACAACTATGAATAAAGAAACCGTCGTCCAAATTTAATGAGTGGTGCTAATTGGACATAAATGTCCGGACATAATCTAGCTTGTTTAGGTAAATGAATCGGTTCGATCCGTTTAACTTATTTATTTAATTTTGTAATTTCTCCACATTCATTCAGTTTATTATTTTTTGAATAATCTAATTCAAGTGAATGCATAAATATCTATTAAGTAATAGTATTTCCGAAAGATTAGTGAAAATGACAAAATAACTTTATTAGTTTAATTTCGTATTTTTTGTATTCATATTTCTCTCTTTAAAAATGACGGTTTAGATTAATTAAGTAAATATATTAGAGTACTAACCAACACCATTATTTTATTTGATAAATTATAAGTTAAGATTATTAATATATTCATTTTATATCCGGACATTAGGGTTGTAAATTCGGGACGGGTCGGGTAACCTACCCGGAATTTCCGGGTTCCCGACCCAAATTTTTCAAAATTTGCTACCCGTACCTGTCCCGTTTTAAAAAAATGGGTACCCAATACCCGGACCGGGTAGATGCGGGTCGGGATCGGGTATCCGCCTGTACCCGTTTTTTAAAAAAAATAAAAATATCAAACTTGTTTTTGGGTATTTTTTTCCACCTGCTTTCTTTCTTATTTTTTCAATAAAGAAATTTGATCTAATTTCTAAAATATTCAACAAATAAAGTTACATAATCCAACAAAGTGCAAACAAAACATAATAAAAATCAAGGCACTAGCAGGATAGTTGCAACTTTCTGCCATTCGTGAGAAAGAGAGATGCAACGTGCCGTGCAGTGTATTTTGTAAAATCAAGTCTAGTGTATTTTGTAAAATATTTCGTAAAATATTTATGAATAATATAAAAAGAATAAAATATATAAAAAGTTGACCGAACGGGACGGGTAACCCGTTATCCGGAATAACTTCAATACTCTATCCCGTAACATGTCCCGCACCCGAAAAATTCGGATAACGGGTACCCAATACCCGAAAAATTACGGGACGGGTTCGGGTTATCCGAAAATCCGTAACCCGAATTTACACCCCTACCGGACATATATGTCCAAAAAGTATGAGTGAATTTGAAATATCAGATCATTGTTGGCAGATTCATGTGCAGTCAAATGCGATTGGCCATTCAGCAGTGGCCACGTGGCGTTTAATCATCAACAGATACAGAGGGAAATATGTTAAAAGTATGTAACGTCTTTGTTGACTAATAGAGCAGCACATCGTTTGACTTGCAAGAAGAAATAGTTTCAACAATTTATTATTATTATTATTATTAATAAAAAATAATTCATTATTATCATCTTTTTAACTGGAATAAATTCACGCAGGCGTGCTTTGACTGCTTGACATATAGATATAGTACACCAATTGATTTGATTTTAAGTGATAGTCCACCAAAATTTATGTCAAGTTTAAAAAGTTTGGCGTTTATTATGTCAAAGATAAAAAGGGCTTGGCGTTTATTAGTTAGTGAAAAAAATAACTATGGATTATGAAATAAAAAATGAGGTAAGTAGTCGGCCCCGACAGTGTCAAATATGGAGAAATTCTATTAAAGATATATATGGAGAACACCCACTTCTCACATGAGAATATTTTAATAATATAATTATATTATTAAAACATTTTTATGTAATAGGTGGGTATAGTACATATACATGTAGGATAGAATTTCCTGTCAAACATGTTTGACTTTACAACTATTATACATATGATCATCACGACTCTTAAATTTGGAAAGCTTGTTACATACCGGAAGAAGAAATCGTTTGAGAAAATTATATGAAATCTAAATTTCATGAATTTAAATATTTTGTTTTTGGTTTTGTAATTGGAGTAGTGTTCACATTTTCAAGTATTAAATTGCGATGCGTCATTTTATCAGTTTCAAATCTTCAGACATCACAATCTCACACTTTTTCAAAATTTCAATACGATAAACACAAGTCTCAAATCTTGATAGTATTCTTCACCTTCGTAAGGATGAGCAATGCGAATTCGAAATATTCATAGTGATTCGATTTCATAAAATTCTAGATAGTATTCTTCACCTTCGTAAGAACAAGTAAATTCAATTTCATCATATTTGATTTCAAAAAATTCATCACGTTTGGTCACCATTTTTCTTGAATTAGTATACAATCTAAATTATTTTAACATGGTATATAGATGGCAATGAAAACGAATTTGTATCGGACACCATTTTCTTGAAAATAAAATCATTCATAAAGAAAACCCCAATTCAATACAAAGCCGAATAAATGCAAGTTGAGATTCTTTCTTATTTTCTATATTGATAGAGATCGTAATTTTACACATAACACAAAAATATAAAAGTGACTGAACTACTGCAAAAATAAGACAAGCCGAACTAAGTAAAGAAAAGAAACAATATTGGTATTATTCATTTAATTTGATAACACCATCGGAGAAAACTAGAAGAGAAAGAAGAAAACAAATGGCCTTATTTCATGCAATAAGAAATTAAACATCTACATCTTTATAGGATCGACGAACAAAGCAATGATATGGGGCTTTAAAACTTTTTCAGGTTGAGTGTAGCCATCATTGTTGCCCTTATAAGTAACATCAATGATGCGTTCGAGATTCAAGATTCGCATCAAAACATCTCTTGAATAAGGGGACGGCTTGAGACACTCTTCATTTATATCCTTCCATGCATCTGTAGCTATTTCGAATAATTTAGCCACCGCTTCTTCTATTGTCAAGCCATTTTCCTTCATATACGACTCGATGCCGGTAGCAATCTGACCCCTATCTTTCTCAACCTAAATGTGTTGGAAAAATTGCAAACATTAATGCAATGGTTCTCTAGAGTGAGAATTTGTTTTAGAAAATAATGTGATTCGGAAAATTTTTGTATACCTCATAAGTGGCTATGTCGTCAATGAGTCGGCATATTAGAAGGCCAGCTACAAGCATTTTGGGTTTCTTGCTTAGCCATTCGAAGTCTTCCTCAACAGCAGATTTCACGCCTAACAATGACGTTGTTGTGTGGTAACAGTAAGTACAAGTGATGAGTGCATTTTTAAGGTACTCCTCGAAGGGTGGTAAATATCCTTGTATGAACCACTTGGCCTCAACATGGTAGCTCCTCACCAATTCTTTAAGCTATATATGAAACACCAAACATGGTTATTAATTCAAAATTTATTGTAATATTACTAAATTTACAACATAAGCTTGAGAAAAGTAGAAAAATATTAGAAGAATAAATTTGTTGGTATAAAGAATTGAAGCATTAATAATTCTTACAGATTCTATGGCATAGTGTACTGCGTAGGATCTTCCTTCCTTAGCCAATTCTTCTTCAAATTGCTCATAAAGTTCCAAAAGAGCTTTATAAAATGGCTTAACATACTCGGGTAGTTTTTTAATCTCCTCAATATTCCACCTAAAGCACGATGAAAATTGATCAACAAATACTCCAAATTAATTTCTTAAGTTTGTTCTCACAATATATTTGAAGTACGTACCGACATTATTAAATAATAAATTATTATAATGGATGGTATTATAAAATTTCAAAGGATGGTGAAGTCAATGATATAAGATTGTATGCAAGGGGAAAAATAAAAAATAGTAGTACAACTTTAGCAAAGAAAGTACCTCTCTATTGCCTCGGTAAAAGCATCGAGTTCTTCAATTGTACCATAAGCATCGTAAGTGTCATCTATGATTGAGGTCATAGCGATGGTTTTAGTCAGCATAATACGAGCACGAGAATATTGTGGCTCATGGTACACTCCCATAGCCCAAAAGAAACACTCCACCACTCTATCTCTTGCATAAGGAAGTTTGGCGACTAAGTCCAATTCTTTCCACCACCTACAACATCAAATTTCTTGTATAAAATTATCTATATATGAGGCTTTTTGTAGGGACACACTATTGATGGAGTTGCCAACATTAATTAACATTGTATTAATATATGTATATATATATATATATATAAATATGTATTACCTCGATACTTCATGGAGCTCCTCCTTGTGTAGCATTTGCAAAAGATTATAGTCCAATTTTGCAAAACTCAAGAGAGATTCATTCTTGTCTTCAAATTCTTCATAGATTGAGATAAATATACGCGCTTCGATTCTTGGATTTCCATAGTGCAATGGTTGGAATAGCGCATGCACAACTTGTTTACCAAGAGGAGATTTGAGGTGTGGCGCTATCAATTTGAGACTGGCCGTAGCAAATTCAAGCGCTTCGTCGAGTATGGTTTCGCCACGTGTTCTCAGATACGACGCTTCATACAGACTTAGCAAACCCTTGACGTCATTCTTAATGCCTTCTTGGAATTTGCCGTTCCCATTGATCCATCTACCAAAAATGTCTGCTTCAAGAAAAGTATATATATTAATTTCTATTAAATTCAATATTAATTCACAATTGCTGAAAATTAGCAAAAATGATTTAAAATATGCATACCACAAGATAGACGGTGGCCATGTTGCCTGAATAATCGGAAATGAAGAGCAACAGTATACAAATCATAGGCCTCATCACTATAATCTGTATTTAGATCAAAATATTGCTGCAGTTTTCCTTCGATCTCATTTTCAACGTGATACGAAATGCCTAGACGTTCGAGCGTGTCGATTAGGATCATTGTTTCCACCATTGTTGTTGCAGAAGAAGCTGATAACATATCCCTAATTTCATTCTTTTGCAATTGAACTGTCGTGGAATGTTTTTCTGCAGCCTATATTTATGCACAAAAAATTAACAATTAATAAAAGAACATGTACGTTTTTAATACACAAAATTAATAAAATGAGAGAGAATTAATGATCAAAGTACCTGAGCACCATAATGACGATGTTTCATGAACTGATCACCCCACAAGCTGGGGGAAAAATTGGCGACGGGCCGCTGAATATCTGCTTCTGTTGTTGCCATTTTTGGAGGAGGATTTTGTCTGCTGAGTATTGCAAAGAGCTCAATGAAGAAGGTGAAGGTGTAGTGAGAGATGAAGGGCTTTAGAGTTATATTTATAGATCAAAGAATATGGGTATTTATTAAGACTTTTCAGTCTTGCATGGCAGGCCACATATATTGATTTAATTTACTTGTATATTTGCCATGCCATAGAATAATTTGCCAAGATTGGAATTTAATAATTCTTTTTCAGTCATCCCAATTTTATATTGTGGTTGAAGAATCTCTCAGCATGTAAGACCGAGGAGTGACAGAGAGATGTGTAGTATTCCAAACATGACTAACTACTTTATATTTTTTTTCTTGTGTGGTAAATCTATTGGAGGGTATTATTAACATTTAAAATTCCAAAAACATGAATGTCATGTCTAGATATAGAACACGAGACAATATTTTATATAAACTTGTTTTGTATATATCTAAGAAAAATTTGACACACGAATAATAAATTATGTATGAGATACTCTCAATTAAATATTACTCCCTCTGTTCCGTTAGGCAAAAATTCATGTGCACCGGTCGCATAGTAAGTGACGGATCCCACGCGCGAGGCGCGTGTAACTCACGCGCTCCTTTTTTACCTTTAAGTCAGGCGCGTGTATCACACGCGCCCTTCAAGGCGCATCCACGTGCCTGACATTTTTTTTATACGTGCCTAACTTAAAAAAAAAAAATTCCAATTTTTTTCCAGTTTTTTTAATTCATACACTGGTCTCTCAATGTTACAAACGGAACGGATGGATGGATGGCCAATATGATCTTGATGCAATACAGTGATGAAGTCACTGTCAGTGTGTGGCATTATTCCAAACATTTGTGGAAGTATTAGGCATGCTGGTTATCTATTTAATTGGAGATAACATGTGCTCGCCACACATTTTTCTTTAAAGAAATCTGAATTTTTTTTATACGCGCCTAACTTTAAAAAAAAAATCCGATTTTTTTCCAGTTTTTTTAATTCTTTTTTTCAGTTTTATTTTTTTTTTATTTTTTTTAATGAGTCAAGCGAGGGGAGCCGAATGCCTCGGAACGAGCTAAAAAATATTAATGTTGTCACAATCATTATCTATAAATTAAAATCGAAGCCGAATGCGGAGAAGAAAAATAAATTAAAAAAATTGAATTAAAAAAAAGTGGCGGGTCGGGTTGACCAGTTTGGATCGGATCGGGTCGGGTCGGAAAGATCCGGTTGCACAGCAAGTGATTGTGCACAAGAGTTCTTCTCGTTCCGTGATGTGTATGTTTTTGGTTGTTCAGAAGTTGGGGTTTTCTATCGTTTTACGCGAGTATAATGCACGTTTAAGTGTGTTTTGTGCAGGATTTTGAAGAATTGTGAATACGTAGATTTGGACGAGAGAAGTCGGAAAAGAAGAATATTTTGCATGATTTTGCTGTGAATTAAGGATGCAAGGAGAAGATGGGCTATAATTAATTTTGGATGTTAATTTTTCATTGACAGATAGTTATTTGCGGGCTAATTAAAAGTGTCCTAATTAAGCATGAATCTTTATATTAGGCTGCTGTAATTAAAGGGATGATTTCCCTTATTTTTGGAGGTAGCAACCGTGTAGGTTAAGGATTAGGAAATATATATACTTTGCTTTTATTATTCCAGCCGCCATATTAGATAGAATTGTTTCAATTTCATTCCATACCTTGTGGATTTTGTTTGAGAGCTGCCGAGAATACAAGACTTGGGAGCTTAGTTTGATTTTATTTATTATTCTTAGTTTGGAGTTCAACTTTGCATCGCAAATGGAGATTAAATTCTAGTGACTGATTTGCATCCATTTTAATTTAATATAATTCGTTTTAAGCTTCCTTTTTTATTATTTGATTGTGTTTGAATTTAATATTATGAGTAGCTAATTTTTTAATTCGGCAAGAATATTGAAGCACTAGTCTAATAAATATGTGAGACTTAATTGTTCGTATAATTAATTTCCTAGGATTTCGATTTGTTCCTTGTGTTTAAAGTTAATTCCGATTTTGTTTAAACCTGATCAACTTAAATTTAATTGGATTACAGTCAATTAGTTCCCCCAATCCGTAATTGTTAGAATATGGCTAATTAGTGATAAAGCTACCATGTTCCTAGTAGGAATAAATTGGTAAACAGGTTATTACTTGCGTTCTTGGGTAATTCGTCTAAATTGGGTTCCTTCAAATCTAAAAGCTATTAGAGCATTAAATCTAGGTCTGATGTCTCCAGCTAGGTTGTGTTTTAATAAGGAAAATAGTTACGTCTGGTATCTACAGCTAACTATCGATAAAGTACGTAGGAATTGGGGTATGTCCGTTGCGTTCACGGTACCCTATAACTGGTTAGTTCTTGGGAATTAATTAATCTTTGCGTCGATAATCAGAGCCCTAGACTAGTGTGGATATACTCGAAGCCGAATGCTTTTCTTTGATTAAATTCTCGTTTGTTATTTAGTAAATTTATTGTTTTCTTAGTTTATAATCAAATTCTCTCAAATTAAGGCGTGGTGGCTACACCAAAACTTGATTTATAGGAAAAATAGGTGAATTTCCGTTCTTTATGGTTTGACCCTGCTTGTTGCTATACTAATTTGATTCTGAGCGAATTGCAGGAATTATTTGGTGGTATACGACGTTCACCATTCGTTATTTGTGGCTCAAACTTTTTGGGCACGAGAATTAAGAAGAAGATAATTAAGAATAAGGTGTAAAAGATAGAAAAGTGGTAGGGTCCACAGTTTTTAAAGGGTTAATTTTTGCTATTTTGGGTTCAGACCACTAATAGCGGACAACCCCAAAAGAAAAATAAGCCACTAATAGCGAGACAGAGGTAGACCTGCCCATTTTTCACGAACCGGCGGTTCGGAATAGGCTCGAACCACCGGTCAACGGTTTTTTAACCGGAACCGTGGTCAACGGTTCCGAACCGTAACCGGAACCGGCGGAGAAGGGCCGGTTACGGTTCCGCCGGTTACGGTTCAAGAAAATTGGTAACGGGAATCGGCGGGCCTATAGACCCGGCGAACCGGCGGTTTATATGATTAACCGGCGGTTTTCGGCTTAAAATATTATTTTTATTTTATTTAATTACCTCATATGTATATCTATAAATATATATATCCATTTGAGAATTTATTTATTCCACACCATTTCTCTACACTTTATCTTCTTGTCTTTACTAAAATTTCCATTCTTTTCAAGCATTCATTGGAACTTATGCTAATTGCTAATGTAATTATAAATTATGTAATGTTAATTTTAAGTACTAGTAGAGTGGTACGTGCGATGTACGTAATATTGATAGATTTTAATTAATAATATATATATATATATATATATATGTCAAACATAAAATTAATAATCATATGATAATCGATATTAATAATAAAATACTATATAAGAGTATAATAGGCCAATCAAATTTTGTAAATAATGCTCAATAGGTATAGATTAATAAAAAATGAGTTAATTTTCTTCATTTGTTTTAATGCTCGTTTTGTACTTCATTTACGTAATGTTCTTTTTTGTAATCAAAATAATACATTTATATTAGTATATTAAAAAAAAAACTCAAAAAAACCGGCGGGCTCAACCGTAAACCGGCGGTTTTAATCGGAACTGGAACCGTTGGGAAAAACTGTAACCGGCGGTTCAAGGCCCGGAACCAGCGGGCCTTGAACCGTGGGCACGTCTAGACAGAGGTAGTACTAAAATTGGTATACCAGTATCCTAATATAACACGGCCAAAGCGGGCATAGGCGAAACGAGATGTGCGACCGCTCATGATCCAAAGCTAGAATAAGCCTGAAAAAATAAAATTTATATTGGGATTTGGCCCATTTAAAAAGGGTTCATACAAATTTGATTTGATTAAAAAATAAATTACTTACTAATTGTATGTTTGATACCATTTGATAAAAAAAAAATCGTCTAGTTTTAGGTCTCTAGTATATTAATTTATTTTCTCAAATATTATTCTTTAGAACTCTAAATAATTGAAATTCAAGAAACACACAATTCCCGTATAACAGAAGTTGACTAAAATAAACAGGTCTTTATTTAAAAATAACCTAATGAAAGAGAAAATAAAATTGTAGTTCAATGATTTATTAAAAAGGTGAACTTTAAGAATGCATAAAAACAACATTTTGAAATGTTTCGTAATAATTATACATTACATTTCTTTTTTAAAATATTTATATCTCTCGTTATATATTGTAATTTTATAAGTTAAATACCAATTACTTTTAAATATATTCGCAAGAGACACCTACATCTTTTAAAGAATTTACCACAACTATGAATAAAGAAACCGTCGTCCAAATTTAATGAGTGGTGCTAATTGGACATAAATGTCCGGACATAATCTAGCTCGTTTAGATAAATGAATCGGTTCGATCCGTTTAACTTATTTATTTAATTTTGTAATTTATCCACATTCATTCAGTCAGTTTATTATTTTTTGAGTAATCTAATTCAAGTGAATGCATAAATATCTATTAAGTAATAGTATTTTCGAAAGATTAGTGAAAATGACAAAATAACTTTATTAGTTTAATTTTGTATTTTTTGTATTCATATTTCTCTCTCTAAAAATGACGGTTTAGATTAATTAAGTAAATATATTAGAGTAGTAACCGACATCATTATTTTATTATAAGTTAAGATTATTAATATATTCATTTTATGTCCGAACATATATGTCCAAAAAGTATTAGTGAATTTGAAAAATCAGATAATTGTTGGCAGATTCATGTGCAGTCAAATGCGATTGGCCATTCAGCAGTGGCCACGTGGCGTTTAATCTTTAACAGATACAGAGGGAAATATGTTAAAAGTATGTAACGTCTTTGTTGACTAATAGAGCAGCACATCGTTTGACTTGCAAGAAGAAATAGTTTCAACAATTCATTATTATTATTATTATTATTATTATTATTATTATTATTATTATTATTATCTATATCTATATAAAAACAAAACAGAGAAAGAAACTCTCATTCAATTTTTACCAGATATTCTATTTTGACCAAAATTTCTAGCAATTTTCTTTTTTATATTTAAAGAGTTTATGACCCCACGTTCACCATTATTTGTCCAACTTATCCGGAATTTTATCAAATGCAGTTTTTATTTGCTATTGACTTATATTGTTTTACAACATTCATAGCACAACATTTAATAATAATACAAAATCGATAAATCAGACACATAGATTTTTAAAATTGAGGATTCAACTCACTTTAAAAAAAACAAAAAAATATATAGAATTCAAGCTAAGCCAAGGAATAAAGATTGATGCTCTGGTGCACAAATCCATATTCGAGAACAGGAAAATGAGAGAAAAATGTGGAGATGGAGACCATGGAGAAGAAACAATGAGAGACGGCCAACAAAAAATGTGAGAAAGAAAAGAGAAAATTAAATTTAACATATAAACAATAATAAAAAAAAATAGTATTATTTAAAATACTCATAATTATTTCTGTGTATAAAAAATAAACTGATTTCACTTTTTTCAAATATTTGAAACATGAAGTAAATTGCGCAAAAAGCGGTTAACACAATCACAATATTAGATAAACAAATATGAAATTACTAAAATTTCAAAATTTCAAATCACTCGCGAACAGATGAAGAGAAACAGAAAGATGGAAAAACATAATTATCAGTCAGAAAACAAGAAGAGAAAGAAAACAAGCACATCATATTTTAATAAGCAACCTGGTACTTCTTTTTTACTATGATTTCAATAGCTAATGAATATTAGCATGTTAATTATAGGCTCATATGATGACAATTTTGTGATTGAGAGATAGTGTTTTTTATTTTGAAAAAAAAAGGCCTTGAGATTTGAGAGATAGCTTAACATGTGAAGTGTTTCTTAATATATACATGTACGCATATATAATATTCATTGCAGTTAATGTTATTATTAATTTTGCAGATCCTGAACTTACTGTGGACAATAGTTTGATTGATATATGTGTGAAAGGAATGTGTTATAAAGGTAATGAAAGATTTTATTTTACAATTTTGTATTTCAATGAAAGTATTGAATTACGAATTATATTAATGATCTATGAAGAGATTAATTATTTATAGGAGTAAGCTATTTAAATTATTAATGTTTGATTGCAACAAAAAAAAAATATTAATGTTTGTTTTCTAATATTTGCAGATATTAGTAATTTTTCAGCTGCATGTAAAGAAAGAAGTGCTATTGATGAGACAAATAATTTAATAAATGAAAGTTTGTTGGATAATAGAGAATTAATTGATGTAAATGTTGACAAATCGTATGCAACAGGTGATATCTGCTATTTATAATATTTTTTGCAAAACACTTTTCATAAAATGCTTATTACTAATATACAATGTTACGGACATTTTTCTATTGAGTTACTATAGGTGATCTAACTCTTGAAGAAGCCTTTGGCGAAACTGGACTGATTGATATACATGTTAAAAATATGTCTGAAAAATGTATACGAGTATTTACGAAATGTTTCTATATTTTGAGTTCAAGGAAATTGTTTTATATTTGATGACATGCACCGCTCTTTCACAGAGTATTTTGAATATGGTGGTGTGTTTAACCAAAACCGTCAAGGTGAATTTTTAGGACAAATTTTAATACTATTGTTTTACTTAGATAATTCTCGTGCATCGCACGGGTTAGGGTACTAGTTATTATTAAAAAACAATTCATTATTATCATCTTTTTAACTGGAATGAATTCACGCAGCCGTGCTTTGACTGCTTGACATATAGTACACCAATTGATTTGATTTTAAGTGATAGTCCACCAAAATTTATATCACGTTTAAAAGGTTTGGCGTTTATTATCTCAAAGATAAAAAGGGCTTGGCGTTTATTAGTTAGTGAAAAAAATAACTATGGATTATGAATGTCATGTCTAGATATAGAACACGAGACAATATTTTATATAAAAGTGTTTTGTATATATCTAAGAAAAATTTGACACACGAATAATAAATTATGTATGAAATACTCTCAATTAAATATTACTCCCTCTGTCCCGTTAGGCAAAAATTTTTGTGCACCGGTCGCATAGTAAGTGACGGATCCCATGCGCGGGGCGCGTGTAACTCACGCGCTCCTTTTTCGCCTTTAAGTCAGGCGCGTGTATCACACGCGCCCCTCAAGGCGCATCCACGTGCTTGACAATTTTTTTTATACGCGCCTAACTTTACAAAAAAAAATTCCGATTTTTTCCAGTTTTTTTAATTCTTTTTTTCAGTTTTAATCGTTTTAATAGTATAAAAACAAATATTATGAACTACACTAAATTAAAAGTTAATAAATACTTAATTCTTTGTATTAATTATTCGAAAAATCCAGCGCCATAGGTTGATCCACAAACAGATATCATTATATAATAATTGACATAATCAAAGATCATAATCTCATGGAGATCAGAACCTTTAATTCAAATTGTGTTCATCTCCTTCTTTATAATACCTATTTGGACGCATTGATATTAATAATACCAAAATAAGAGATAGAATGCTGATTAAAATAAGAAGGATGTAACACGAAAAAAATAATAAGAAATAATAATTTTTCTCGTGATCTTTTCAAAAAGAAAAAAAACAATAATTTTTCTCGTGATCCCATAAATAGGTGAAACTGCCACATGATCTGATCTTCCCTCGTCTGCCCGAGGCAAGTTAAGCAATCATGCTCGCAGCTTCAACTACTAGTGGTCCGCGATTTTGATCGATGGTGCATAACTTCTCCTATCGCGGGTCGAAGCCGACCGCCTGCTCGGGGCGGCGGTGGATGAGAGAGAGAGAGAGTAGTGCATGTAGTTTCCACTTTATATCTACCTTGAGGCGATTTAGGGAAATATTTGGAGAATGGATGGATATATATAGATGGTGAGAGAAATAAAGAGGGGTTTTTTCCTGTATATTTTAATAATGAAATTTAATTGAATTTTGGTGGTGGCGTGTTTTATTAGGAGTGAAAAGCTAAGTTTGTAGAATAATTTATGAAGGTGCAGTGGTCCATGAGAGTGAGATAAAGTTGAATATTGTCACGCCATAATAACATGCGGGCAAAATAAAGCCTGTCTTACTTCTTAAATTTAACACTATTTGAAGTGAATTTTATTAGGTGTAGTATTTTCTTTTTGTTTTGTTTTTCGAATTCGAGAACAAAGCATTGAGATTCATACACTGGTCTCTCACTGTTACAAACGGAACGCTACAATGCTATTACTATAGTCAATATTTCGTTTCTTAAACTGAGTATCGGACAATGTATGTTTTATAATATTGTATGAGTTTATTTCCGAAAGTTAAAATTTCAAGTGGGAGATTGGGATACAAACTTATAGTCTTAATTAGCCTTGCATTGTTACTTCACGGAACAATTAAAAGTTTTAGGTAACGTCCTTGGACGAGCGGTGTAACATGTGCGCTTACGTATGTATAAAATAAAATACACTACAAAAAAACTCTCTTTTACTGACGGATTTTTTCGTCGGTAAAACAAAGGAATCCGTTGGTAAACAGCTTACCGACGGATTTATGCCGTCCTTAAATACGTCGACGGTAAAGATTTACCGACGGATTTATTTTCGTTGGTAAATTTAACGACGGATTACCGACGGAAATTCCGTCGGTGACGTTCTGTTTTTTGTATTCCGTTGGCTGGAAATAGCGACGAAATACCGACGGATAAATATCCGTCGGTAAGTTTCGAAGAATCGAATCACATATTACCGACGGATTGTCCGTCGGTAATTACCGGCGGATAAATATCTGTCGGTAGGTTTCGAAGAATTGAAACACACATTACCGACGGATTTAGGTCCGTCGGTAATGGTTTTAACAATATTTAAAAAAAATTGTATTATATATAAATATATATATTTATTTTTGCAATACTTTTGTCGAATTAAAATTTCCAACAAAAAACCAAACATCAGGCAAAATAATTAATTTGCATTAAAAACGATTTGTCATATATCAAATAATATCATGTTCGACAGATATAAATGTAAAATGTAAAGTAGTTTAAATATTCTAAAATAATAAAAATACTAAATAATTAAAAAAAATATCCAACAAACAAGTTAATCATACATCAGGACCAGGGGGTGGAGGTGGACGAAAAAACTGCCCTGACGCCAGCATCTGCTGGAACTCGGCAAACTGCTGCTCCAGACGTGCACGTGCCTCGCGTTCCGCCTGCTGCTCCTGCTCGATGCGGGCACGTGCCTCTCGCTCCTCCTGTAGCTGCCGATTCATGTCTGAAACATCTCTTGTGTCAGAGCAATCGTAGAATCGGAGCTACCACTGGATGCAGTCTGTCTGAGCTTGTTGCTGCCGAAGTTTCCAGTGCCGTAGCGCCTCTGCTTCGTGGGCTGTGTGATCTCCAAATAGATCTCGTTCAAATCGGATCGTCCCTCCGCAGCAGCCCGACGATGAATCTCGACCTAATTCATAAATATAAATGTGTTAGAAAATATATTATCATCAATTATAACAATTAGAAAAACTTAATTAAATACTTACGTCAATTTTTTCATCCCTCAGCGTCAGATAAGTTCCATCGGCGTTCACGTGCAGTCGGCAGAAACTCGCATAATTCAATGCATCCGGTGCGACCCCCTGCTCTGCTGCCTATTCATGCATTATTACAAAATATCATATATAAGTTTTAATTATAAATTAAAAAATATAATATATACATATATACATATATATATATATTGGTTAAAAAGTTAATTAAAAATTACGTACCAACGACTGAACGAGAAGACGAGTGGATCTTGATCCTCCCCTATGCTTGCTAATCCCTGTACCGGGTCCATCGGGCTCAGCCAACCGATTTGCACGAGCTTTTTCTGATCTAGCAATCACATCTGGATTCGCCCAATACTCTTGCAAACCCGCCCAAAACTCATCAGTCAAGTAAGGGGGTTTTGTGTCAGGGTTTTTGATCCACAGTTTCTTCATATCGTTCACCCACCCATTGTATCTGACACGTGTCTTGGCCTCCCACATTTTATACACATCTGCTTCCCACTCAGCTGGCCAACTAAAATATTTTTGTTGAACAAAATATTAATTAATAAGTTAATCACATTTTATTGATAATAATAGTAACAAACTCCTGAAATTTTATTACCTTAAATTCTTCAAAGAATATAGCCTTGATGCTATCTGGAGTTAATTTCCAAATAAACCCTCCTAAATTTTGAATACTCTTAAAAATCACTATAGCAGTATGAGAGATCCCATGTACCTCTAGTAGATAACTTTCCATTTGTAAAAAAAACAAAAAATTAGACAATTAACACACACACACACACATATATATATATATATAATATCATATATTATAATAAAAATTTCAATATTTATTATATATATTAAAATTTTCAATATTTATTATATATGATATATATATATGTATAATATACATATATATAATAAATATTGAAATTTTTAATATGAATTACGATAAATAAATACATACCCCTTGTCGTCTCTCTGAAAAACCACCCTCCCCGTACAGTCTCTCTGGAAAACAACAGGTGGCCTACTAGAGCTGGCAGGTGTTGTCTCCGGAGGGGTATCTGGTACCTGCTGTGAAGAGGGCGGAGTAGCACCTAAACGTGTAGCTGAGGACTCCGACTCGGGTTGACTGCCCGAGCTAGAAGGAGCACGAAAACCTCTACTTAGATCCATAATATCTGTTTCACAAAGAACATTGAGATGTACATATATATTATATTGCTTAATAACGACATATAAATTACTTAGCTATATTATAATAAATGCATTAATTACTTTAATCAAACAAAATTTCGGCAGCATAACCCTACTATCCTAACTACCAAATGCTCGACTCTACCAGCAGCTATAGTAACCATAATGGTTCTAAACGTCTATATCTATCCCCAATGTGAATGTCCTTAATTAAGATGTAATTAATTTCTATCCCAAAGGGAGTAGATCCTTAAAAAATTAATTACATCTTTCACCAACAAAGTTCTAAGTTCATCCCCAACTTATAAATCATAAATAACACGATCTTCAACTTATAAATAAATCATTTTATACAACTACACTATATATACAATTAAATCATCATCATAAAACAAACTCATGCTATTTACAATAAATTAATTTACACTTATCAATTATACTGCATGTTATACTTATACTTCATCATAAATAAATTTCATGCTATTTATACTTATACTTCAACATCAAACAAACTCATGCTAATTTTTTCATCATAAAATAAACTCATGCTATTCAAATCATATTTCATTGGCAAATAATCGAACAAATACACAATTCTTGAACTACAATAATTTAACTAGATTCAAATTCTAATTATTTATGGAAACTAACTTGGAAACAACAGGATAGGAAAACTAACTTGGAGGGTTGACTATTGCAGAAGCCGGCGACGATGGCTGCAATTATGACGGGAGTGGCAACTGCAAATCTGGGCCGAAAGAGAGAAACAGAGAAAGAGACAGTGAGAGAGACAAAGACAGTAATTAAGATAGAAATGGAGAGAGAGAGAGTGCATACCGTGATGGGATAACCGGGAAGGCGGCGGCAAGGCGAATGCGCGGCGGCGGCGGCGAGCGGGACGGGGCCCGGGAGACGAGAGGCGGCGAGGCGGAGACAGACAAGGCGGAGGCAGGGGCGGGGCGGTGGCGAGGTAGGGGCGGGGCGAGTCAGGGCGAGAGAGAGACAGACAAGGCGGAGGCGGGGCGAATCAGGGACGGAGAATGAGAGAGAGAGAGGCGACAGGCCGGTGGCGAGGCGGCGGGTACGACGGGGCGGAGAGTGAGAGTGAGAGTGAGAGAGAGTGAGAGAGAGAGAGAGGCGGACGGGGCGGGGCGGGGCGGCGAGGCGGTGGGAGGCGGGCGGCGGAGGAGAGTGAGAGAGAGAGACGGACGGGTGAATGAGGGAGAAATTAGATCTGCTGGGTATATCGCAGATTTACCGACGGATTCAATCCGTCGGTAATTATATATAATTAATTTATTATTTTTTTTCCGCATTATGATTACCGACGGACTTTAATCCGTCGGTAATTAACGACAGATAAATCCGTCGGTAAATATATATAATTAATTTATTACTCCCTCCGTCCCATTAGTAATGTCCCACTTACCATATTGGGACGTCCCATTAGTAATGTCTCATACCCAAAATGGACAAAATTAAGGGTTTAATGAGTGGGCCCCCAACCCACTAGTTAGTGGGCGTCCAACCCACTAAAAAACCCTAATCTCTCACTCATTCTCTCACTCTTGCGCCGCTGCTTCATCTGCAACTCTCTCACTCTCTCCATCCGCAACTCGAGAAATCTCTCACTCTCTCTCTCGCTCTGTTGCTCTCTCCATCTGCAACCTGAGAAATCTCTCACTCTCTCTCGCGCTCTGTTGCTCTCTCCATCTGCAACCTCAGAAATCTCTCATTGTCTCTCTCGCTCTGTTGCTCTCTCTATATGCAACTCGAGAAATCTCCTTCTTTCTCCTCTGAATATCGTCGGCCTGATGAAATCAGAGGCCGCCGACTCAATTCCTCCAACCCTCATCTCTATTACGCCTCTTCTTAGCCCTAAAGTCGAGGTCTGTGATGATTCTACCACCCAAGAATCTGAGACCCAGCGAATCTTGCATCTTGCAAGAATGCAAAGCATCCGTGTATTAGTTCACATAGAGAAAGTGAAGGTTGTTATTAGTGCTGAGACGGCGTCCATCGGACTGGAGATGCAGTCGGTGCTGGAGAAATTGGAGGAGAAGGATGGAGTCTCACCGGAGGTAGCAAGGATCTAAGCAACACGAGAAGAAAGGGGTTCAGATGAGATGCTCCGAATTCTGTGCCCTTGGTTTTTTTATGTGAGATCTATGTGGGAATTGAATGGTGGTGTGCTGAGATGATGAAATTATGCTCACACTTGGGTTTTTTGCTTGGCATCAATGATTCTTCATGATGAGATGCACTTGTTTTTTGTGGTTCTCTGAGATGAGATGCTAATCTGCTTTTACAAAAGTGTTTCTTGAGCATTTACAAAAATCATTGCAGCTCGTTTACATTCACTACATTACTGCACTATTACAAAAATCATTATGCATTCACTACCTTGCTGCTTGTTTACATTCACCACCATACTGCACTATTACAAAAATCATTTTGATGAACACTTACCAAAAAACGAACCTGAAACAGTCTGTTTCTTAGAGATAATTTGCATTATGAATACTCAAGGTATTCATTAGTGTGTGAAGTTCTTCTATTTGTCCACCATCCAGAGTCTGCATACCCAAGGAATTCTTTAGTGTGTCTATACCTTCTATGCTTCCATGTTCAATCAAGTAGGATAGACATTCTCTAACAACACTTCTGAGACTTCCAAGTTCACTGGTAATGTATTTGCCCTTATTAGTGCCCCTTTCTTCATATGTGGAATCTTGTAGCAGTTCTGTCCTTTTACCTTCATGATTTCTACCATACATCCCTGCAAACTTAAGAATACATTGTTGAGAGTTGTGGGAGATAGTTGTTGAAATGAAACTAGCACTGCATTCTCCAAATCATCAACTGTGTTGCACACATGCTCTGTTTGTATTGATTGTATAGCCCTAAACCATCCCAAATCATTCACATTCACATCTGGTGAGTTGGGTGGTTGTTGCACTAGACTGAAATGAAATCCATCTGTATTTGCTGCATCTCTGAACATCGGATCTGAGTCCAAGATGTGTGGCTTTGCATTATCTTGTTGTATTCGTATGTTTTTGCTAGCAAATGGAGGCCATTTAGCCTTTATAGCTG
This sequence comes from Agastache rugosa, assembly GCA_031470985.1. Lineage (NCBI taxonomy): Eukaryota > Viridiplantae > Streptophyta > Magnoliopsida > Lamiales > Lamiaceae > Agastache > Agastache rugosa. The sequence goes on along the minus strand of CM062608.1, from coordinate 21,744,752 downwards.
GTAAAACCTGGAATAATGACAACATATGCAGTGAATACAGATTGCTTTAATCTGGATGTAATTACAGTAGTTGCACACACAATAAACATGTATGATTACATCTTTCTGCATCTCTCCATACCTGATTGATTATACAATCTCTCACAACTTCTTTGGTAATTGATTCAATTGCTTTAGTGACAATTGTGCCAGCTGGTCTGTTCTTACTTGCTCTTTGTGCTGGCACATTTTGTGTGAAGGGAAAGATCCCTATCTTACCATCAAATAGAACACTGCCATCTGCACTAAACAGAGGCCTCCAAACAGCACACATAAACATGACTTTTGGGATGAATCTCTTGCTTTTGCATGTCCTGTGGGGATCTTCCTCTTCTGGGGTTAAATAGAACTTATGTGCTGTTCTTGAAATTTGGAACCATTTCTCATCAATGTGAACCGTGTTGTGCATGCTTCTGAACCTTAGTGTGTTTAAGATTCTATCCAATTCTAGAGCCTCCAAAGAAAATCTCAACCTAAGCAGTTTGTTAGGAACAGTAAGGTCTGGCCGTATTGCACTAGTGTGAGCTCTGATCAACCCCATTTTTATCCATCTACCCACTGTGGTCTTACTGCAGTTTATACCATGAGCTAATCTTCTTATTGTTGATCTTTTTTGAAGCTCCATACTTGAAATTAACTCCAAGTCAATATGTACTCATTTTCTTCTTGAGCATGCTTTGCCATTTTGTAAGTGTATGTACTGACCTGAATTCTTTTGTTTCATTGCTGCAGCCCAAATCCGAGTAACAGTCCTTCGGTTGATGGAGAATTTTGCTGCAGCTTCAGTCATCTTCCCCTTCGCAGGTCTTCCATTGGAGCTGCCTTGAAGAAGAAACTGCACCAAATTGTTCCTTTCTGTATTTGTTAGGTTTTTTGGCCTTTGTCTTGGCATGTTTTTTTGTTTTGTTGATGTATATGATGATGCATCTCCTCTAAAGGAGTATTTATAGCATTTCTAGGATTCAAATTTTTGAGTTTAATATGGAGGGAATATGAAATTTTCATTGCTGCAGTTTTTGGCTCCAAACTTATGAATGAATGAAATTTTTCAATTTACTGTATTTGTTGAGTTTACTGTTTTCAGCATTAAGAATCGAAAATTCAGAAATTTAAGAATTCAAAAAAAATTCAGAATCGAATATTAAGAATAAAAAGAATAAAGAAAATTCAGAAATTTAAGGATTAAAAAATTAAAAATCGAAAATTAAGAATAAAAAATTTTAAGTTTCATTAGAAAATTTAATTTCAAAGGAAATTTCTATTATATTGGTTAGCTAATTAGTGTAACTTAAAATAAACCTTAAGTACCTAAACCAACTCACTTTATACTCTAACTACATTCTTCTTAATCTCCGTGCCCAAAAGTAATGGGACATATCCCGGGTTATGTTTAATGACGGATATATCCGTCGTTAAGTACCGACGGAAGTTAATCCGTTGGTAATAAACGACAGATAAATCCGTCGTTAATTATTATTTTGATTAAATATTATTTTTCGCCTGTTTACAAATACCGACGGATATATCCGTCGGAAGTTTGTTTTTTTATTTTTAATTAGATAAATTAGATATTACCGACGGATAACTCCGTCTGTAATATTACCGACAGCTAATCCGTCGGTAATCCGTCGTTAAGTTCTTAATAGCCGATCCGCCTTTTTTCCGTCGGTAATTACCGACGGAATTATATCCGTCGGTAATAACAGTTGGTAAACATGCGTTTTTTTGTAGTGACAAGATTATACTCGATATGTATTATTCGATACAAAATTTATAATCAGAGTCTTTTATGTTAACTATGGTGCATCCCCCCTCCCCACTCTTTCACACACACACACAAACGAGGGGGTTACGTGGGGCATTTGAATTTAAATAATGTTGGGATGTAATCATTCGACAAAAAATATTCAAAAAACTATGTGCTATATTGAGTCATTGGGATGCAACTCTCATATCTAACATTTATGAAACTTTTAACTGTTATCTTTCTCCCCAAAAAAGCATATAATTCGTTTTACCAAAAGAGTTAAAAGTATTGGTAATTTGGGATAATTGCCACAACTCAATGTTAAAGGAGTAGTAAAAATTAATATAGGTGGAACCATATGATTTTGGATGGTATGGGAAATTGAAAAAAATGTTTAATTTTGAATGAGAGATTAATATAAGTACAAGAGTGGTCTATTTAAATGACTTTTTATGATACTTGGACACAAGATATGGACCTATATCATACAAATATATATCGACGCATTCTGTGCGGGTGGCGTCTCAACGACTTTAATAATAATGTACTTTCTTTTAATTATTTTGTTTGTTGAATTTGAACATCACTATAATGAATAGTAATCCCGAAAATCTACGATAATATCATAAAATCAATTTACAGACACAAAATATGATACTACTAATGGAGCCAAGTAGAGGGAAGGGTTGACTTAAGCCCCTACCAATCAATTTTTATTTTTATTTTTCTTATTCTTATAAAATCGTCAAATTATTGCATTTTATTCGCCCCGCCGTCAAACAGAATCGTAGAAAAACCATCTTTTCAAAAAATCGAACTTGAAATTTAAAAAACTCAGCTCACACCAATGATTTTTTCTAGACTCCGCCCTTATACGATACTGTCAACTCGCGCATACACCACTAGACACGGGCTGCATCGAATTTTTAAGTGTAACAAACTCATGTGACCCCACCCCACCCCCACCCTACCCCCCACCCCCAAATACACATAGTAAACACAAATCATGCAACTGGTAACAAGATCTGTACCATGGATACCTTCTCCAGTTTCCTTATAAGTGATTTTGTTTTCCCACAGTCCAATGAAGACAACAACTTCTTTCAAACATGGAATGCCATTTGTCAGATTCTTACTCCCAAAAAGCAACTCTTTAAAGACATCACTATGAATATAGTAACATACTCAACTCCAATCTATAAAGCCAAATATAGCATATACAAACATGCAACTCCATTTAACCAAAACTTGCTGTCATGATATTGACCCTCTCTCTCTCTCTCTCTCTCTCTTAATTTGATTCCTTTGGTTAGGTCCAGGCATAAAGGAGCCAATGGGTGCATGCAGAGTCACCGGCCTGTCATTGTATCAAGAAAGTGGTAAAGCCTTCATATTTGGAGAAAAGTTAATTACCAAACATAATGGCTTGAAGAAGACTTTCACCAAGCATTATGGGTTTTGTCCTAATAATAATGCCCATAAACTATGATTAGAAGCATTATAACTATGATTATTTTATTTTCTTAACTAAGCATCCCATTTATTGCTTAATGGTTTTGGAAGGCGTGGGAAAGAAGTATAAATTGATGTGTGTAATGATTGAATTAAATTGCACCATCTATGATGGTTTAATTATACTATTACTTAAAACGGTGTTACATTTTGTATGTTAACCTATCCAATTATGGCACCTATAGTGATTACTGTTGTTGTTGTTTGGCGGTTGGGATCTTGTGCTACAACATTTATAGTGTCTCACTATTATATTCATAATTTTAATAATATCTATACCTATTATAAAAGAGCGGATTCTTACAAAATTAGGTTTGCATAATATAGTCTTACTCCTACTATAATTCAACTTAATTAATTAATTAATAATATAATTAATCCTACATGTTGTATAACTCAAAAGTGAAAGAGATTATTTTATTGTTCCGAAATTTTGTATTTTTTTTTTAATTTAGAGTTATTATTTAAATCAATATGAAGATCTTTTTCTTTATAGATCTTTTGTAACTTTGATTAAAACTATAAATTGCTGGTTACAAAGACTCATGTCTCCTTTTTCCATGCCTTCATTTTTTGTTTGATCTACAGACTTATTAGCTCTTCCTGCTGTTGATTGTGATAAAGACTCTATTAATTAACCACACAGACTGTGTATTTCCAAGTCGCTTTGCTGTATCCTCATCTCATTTTAATTTTAATTCATTTTGTGTCTTGTTTTCACTTGATTGCAATATACTAATTTGGTTTCAAATTATGAGAATGCATGAAAGAGAAGTTGGCTGTTGAACATGTGGTATTCAGCATTGGTGACAATAGATAATCTGTGATTGTCTTGGGTTATTAATTATATTTAGTCTTGAGATAATTGCCGTAAAATACACCAAGACTGGGTCATTTTTGGACTCCAAACACATGAACTTCACTTCTTTCGCTAATATTATAATTCACATTTTCGACACCACGTCAATTTCAATTGGTCGAAAATATGAATTATATTATAATTGCAAAAATGTGAAGTTCATGTATTTGGAGTCCAAATTTAAAAGACGGCCCAAAGTTGGTGCATTTTAAGGCAATTATCCCTTTTATATTCTTGCTTTAAGCTTGAACTACTAAGCATGAAGATTTGATGTGTCTGGCCTTACATCTAGACTCTTTAACAACATCCTATGACTATGTAGTACTGCATTATTGGTGTTTAAGTCGTAGAATGCAAATTTTCTAGCCTTTCTTGTTTGCTGAAAGTGCGGAAAAGCCCTCGTCTCTCTCTCTCTCTCTCTCTCTCTCTCTCTCTCTCTCTCATTATCTATGCGTTTCCAGTTTCTTCTCCTGATGATCTGGTCTTACTGACAGGCATACAATATTCTGTTTACACGATCATTTTTGGAGCAAATAATAGCTTCATCCATGTTTGTGGTGTCGGAACTCACAGATCACGAGAGAATCATTATCACGAGATCTTCTATTCTAAATTGTGATCTAGGAAGCATGGGGACGTGAGATACCTCGGCGTATCCGTCCCGGGGACGATACGCGCGAAATACGCGTAAAATACGCCCCCGGGACGTATTTTTAATTACGTTTTTTTTTTAAATATTAAATACGTCATAAATACATTTAAAATACGGTCAAATACGTATTTGACTATTAAAATACGTTTTTAAATAAATTTAAAACCTAAACTCTAAATCAATTCAAGCGCCGCTCTTCCCCAGTTCTCCTCAAACGCTGTCGCAGCCCGGCCTAGAATTTAGATGACAAAGCCGGTGGGTCCCACGACATACACAATTTATGATTAACCAAAGGATAAGATAGCGACCCGGCTATCAGTTAATAAGAACAAAGGACACTTATGCTCAATGATTTCTCAACTTAGAATAAATATGACATACATGTTTCAAAATCAACGAATATAACTTAATCAGCTCGGAATTCAATAGACCTGTTCAAACATATTATCAACAAGAAACAAGAAGACGACAAGCTGATTTTAGGATCAAGAAAGCACGATAAAGAAAACTGTTTCAAGTTCGACAAAGCTTTCTCAAACAACAAACAACATATATATATATATATAATCAAGTGGCTGAGTTTCAAAAGAACTTGACAAAAAGAAAAAGAGTTCGACTTTAACATCGACTCTAAAATCCAACATCATTATACAATATCAAACTTCATAAACTTGCAGCGGAATACGAGAGAATATATGTGTGAAGACATATATTCTAGGTCTAAACACTTCAAAACAACCTTTAAGTATTTAACAACAACATCATCCATCCAGCACACATCATCCTCATTCCAGCTAACCTGCACATTTAAAAAAAAATATATACAAGGGGCTGAGTACAAAGTACTCAGTGGGCACATGCCAAAAATACTTAAAAAAATTTACTTCTTGGAGTTAGTGATTAAACTTGCCATAGAGCATAAGCACAAGTATTTTTTTCTCAAAAACAAACCTGTGCATGCTCAACATTTTCTTTTCTGTAAATCATATTTGTCTGGCCAGACATATACTTTATGAGGTATGTACCAGATCTATAATCACATAGTGATAGTGTTGAGAAGGAGGCCTCCTTCTCAAACACTTGTAATCGGCCCATCTTTATGAAGGCACATGATTACATCTAAGTGTACACAAATCCTACCTTGCGTAGGACTGAATTCATCTTGCTACAGTAGATGGTATCATACAAACATTAGGCAAGTTAATCAACTTAAAAACATCACATATATATATAATCATATATATGCATATCATTTGTCATTTCTTTAGTTAGAAAAGCCCACCTGAATTGAAGCTACTTTAAATACACTTTTGCTTCTCGGCTTTTCCCTCAATTTACGGTCCCGCTCGAGCCTTCATTTAAGAATTTGGTTTTTAACATAAGAGCGAGAAGAATTAAACAAAGAAATGAGCGATGCACTGCTGCAATAATACGAATTCTCTACTTCGACTCGACTTTCTAGGATTTTCTCTCGGCAAAGTAAAACTTAACTTTTCTAATACTTTTTCTACTTTACTTAACTCTTTAATCGATAGCTAATCGATTACAACTTCAGGAAACACTTAGAAACATAAAATCACATATTTCATCATTAACCACTTAAGCTTATCATTAGGAAAAATAGCTAACATTTTAACTTTTGAGTTTACGAAATAAACAACTGAAAACAAGTTGAGCAAAGATCAGCTGGATAAATCAAGCTGTCTGGAAAATCAAGCTAGCTGGAAAAACTGAGTTATCTCAGAAATCGAAAAATTTGGAAAAAGTCGAATTGCCGGAAAACAGAGTCTTGACCTACTGAGTTAAATCCATTGATCGTTCATTGGTAAATCCATTCGATTGGATCAATGGGATCGAGTTCGGTAATTCCAAATGGCCGGGTCCAATTGGGTAATTCCACTGTGGCGAGTCCAATTGGTAATTCAATGATCGAGTCCAATTAGGTAATTCCAGTTGTAGGTCCAAATGGTAATTCCACTGACGGTCCAATCTGGTAATTCCAATGATCGAGCGCATTTGGGTAATTCCAATGATCGGGTCCAATTTGGGTAAATCCAATTGACTGGTCCACTGGTAAAATCCAGTGGGTCAGTGGTAATTCAGTAAGTAGGTTAATACTGGGTAAATCCAGCTGACTGAGTTCAGCTGAGTAAATCCAGCTGACTTAATCAAGCTGGCTGGATCCATCTGACTTAATCCAGCAATTTAAACTCTAGAAACTCTAAATTTCAAAACTTTGTATTAAAATTCCGAAAAATTCTACGTCAGTTAATTTTTAACGTAGATTCCATTTCTATCATTATTTTCTTCATTAAAAATCAAATACATGGCTTTATCATACATATATATTTCGCTCCTTTTGATAAATTAAGAATTTAAAATCCAAATTTCATTCTAATCACTTCCAATCATGTTAATTTAAATTATAAACCTCAATTATAACATAATTACTTAAAAATTCATTCTAGGCTTATTTCAACTTCATAAACATTAATCCATCATCAATTTCATCATAGGATCAAAGGATCAAAAACTCCTAAATTTAAGCTACAATTCGAAAAATAATAGAAAATTAGGTTTAGGGTTCTTCATGCTTAATTTAATCATACCAATGATCATCTAGACATCATATAAGCATCATACTATCATATCAAGATCATTCAACCATTTCTTAATTTCTTCCAGAAATGATCGATCGTATATATATATATATATATATATATATGAGCTAGGGTTTCTCATGCATCATTTAAATTCATAATTGATCATCTAATCATGATATAAACATTTTATAAACATCATACTAAGATATGAACATCATCCAATTACTTCCACACTTTTTCCTAATTTTCGAAAATATATACATACATATATATATAGAAAAGATTTCCACCATGGAAAGAAAACTAAGAACTTGGAAGAATATAGATCCAACCTTGATTATAGATTTAAGGATGAATTGATCTTGCTTCTTGAGCTCAAAGATTGATCATCAATGGAGTGTGTGCAGGTGTGTGTATGTATCGAGAGAGAAGAGATGATCGAGAGGGAGAGAGAGAGATCGCATTTGTCGTTGTTTGTTGTGTGTGTGCGTGTGGTGAGAGATGAGAGAAATGAGTGAAATAGCTATACATATATTAGTTATAACCCTAGGTTTAGATGTATAGGATAGCTTATTATAAAATTAAAACTTAATAGCTAAGTTTTGGTTAATTCATTTAATTAGTTATTAATTCAATTAATTAATAACTAATTAATCTTCTAATAATTCTCTAATTTCTCAACACAGGAATTTAATTTAGGGTTTGACGAACCCTAGATAAAAATTTCACAGAAAGAATCGGAGATTCGAAATATTTTCAAATCGACCGAAACTAAATTTTTAAGCGATAAATTACGTAAAATTTCACGTAATCAAATTAAATTCTTCTTTTAGTCAATTTATGACTAAACATTTATCATTTATTGATAAATGTAAAAACTTCTTCGTTTCGGATTAACCGAGACGATCATTCTTAATTAAAACTCATTTTTCCGGTAGAATATATCTGCCGGATAAATGTTCTGAACGAAAATTTTTCTTTTACTGAAATCTTATCTTTCTTACTAATTTAATAAATCTTAATACTCAAGAAAGACGAAATACTACATTAATGAATTAAACATTATGCATATAATTATTAATTTAAATTGATTATTAAATCCATTAATCAATCAAACGTTAATCAGTTAATAATAACGGCTTTAATTAAAAAGCTCTTGAACTATAAAAATTATTAGAGTTTCTCCAACTCCAATATAAGCTTTCTCTAAAAAATTTATGGAAATAAAATCCGAAATTAAAATAAATTGCCGAAACTTATTTTCTTTCTAAGTTCTCACAACTTAATTCTTTTAGACGAGCTCTTAATTAATTACTAAGATTGGTTATGAAAAAGCGGGGTACTACAAACGCACCCCAGTCTTCGCCGCCCGCCGTCGCTAACATTTTAGTGTGTTTTTATTAAGTATTAACTATTAAGACTATGTTTTATTTGTTGTTTGGTTAACTTTATTATGAATTAGTTGTGTTTTGCTTATATTATTGGTGAATTATGAATTTATAATATATATAAAATATATTTTAAATAAAAAACTAAAACGTATTTTTGACGTATCGTATCATGATTTTTAGAAAAATGGCGTATTTACGTCCCCGTATCGTATCGTATCTGTATTACGTATCCGTCCCCATGCTTCTTAGATTGTGATACGTTCTTTTTTGTTTCCAAATTCTAGTTTAACACACGAGATCTTCTGTTTTGAGTTGCGAGAAGTCATTTTTTGTTTCCAAATTTTGGGTGAGTAGAGTAGAGTGATTTTTGTTAGTATTCTTAAACTGAATCAGAGTGTCACAAAACATGGATGGAGTTCACTTTTGTGTAGTTTTAAGTTGCAATTGAGGTGTGAGGTGTTCATCGGAACCGGATGAATCGAACCGGAACCGGAACCGGATGAACCGAACCGGAACCGAACTGGAACCGAACGGTTCCGGAACCGGAACTTGTGCCTCCGGTTCGGTTTGGAACCGGAATCGGTGCTGCCGACGGTTCGGTTTCGGTTCCAACTTTCGGAACCGGAACCGGAGTTGGAACCGATTTTTTTTTTTTTTTTTACTATACGATTTTTACTCAACATATGGAAAAGGGAAGGCCCGCCCGTGCTTGATATGATATGAAATGAAATGGTTGGTTTTGTAGGATTATTTACTGGTTGGTTTTGACAAATTCGTTGAGTTTGCGTGGGTAAATTTACATAAGTATTACTTTTTGTTGGATTGGTTGGCGCACTAAATGTAGAATCATTGAAAATCTTTTTACTTCATTCATCAGAGTTCAAACAAATTAGAATTAATTCAAAGTCTAAAAAAAATTAGAATTAATTCAATATTCGAAACCGGAACCGAACGGTTCCGAACCGAACCGGAACCGAAGTGACCAACGGTTCAGTTCCGGTTCCACCCACTTGGAACCGTGAACCGGCGGTTCGGTTCCGGTTTGGAACCGAACCGAACCGTTGGCCACCTCTAATTGAGGTGTGAAAACTCTCTCTCTCTCTTCAACAAAAGCTGGTATGAGACACGATTCTCTCGTATTTCGAAACCAAAAATATTTCTGAGAAAACAGCAGAAAAAGAAAGGGAAATTCGATTTTGTGATAAAGTTGCATGGAAGATGATACCTAGAAATAAACATGACTAAAAAAAATAAGAGAAGCCTTTTGTCACTTTTGAGCTGGTTTCATATTAATATAGTAACTAAGGATAAGATAATATAATGATTGATGATCGATTTGATGATGGATATAATCCAACCAAATTTGTGTTTAATTGGGCAATAAATGGAGCTGTCACAGAATTGCAGGCATGTATAAGAAATCAAAATATAAAAAAAATGGGATTAATTTTGGGAAGCACACAAAAGGGATCTCAAAAAGCACCAAAGAAATTCTGTCACCAAGAACCTTAACACAGATGTCTTACCACCTTTGAAGATTCCCACGCTTATATTTCTCAAGATTCTTATCCTTATCTAATTATTGTTATAATATATATTTAATGTTATCATGAATAAAAGCATGATTTTTAATTGTAAATTAAAATATGGGATCGAGTATAATTTGTAATGGAAACACGTGTGAAATCCCAAAAATTCAAATAAGTTATAATGATATTATTTTAACCATTTGTCAGAGAATGATAATCTTGATATGTTAGTAACCAATGCGTGTTGGCAAAAACTTGGTTGCGGACCCTAGTCTCTTCACAATTAATATTAAATTTAATTTATTTCGGGTTTATTAATTACAATTAGAGTAAATTAATCTCAATTAAGATAATTACATTTTATTAATTTTCAATTAAAATTTATTTTTCATCCATTATATATAATTTACATTAGTTAAAGTGGACCGCACATGTGTGTTTGTGAACTTGGAATGAAATATTATAAATTATTACTCCCTCCCAAGTCTCATCCATAATATAAGTCGTTTTGAGATTTTGTACAATTATTAATGAAAAAAAATTCTACACTTATTAACCTTATATATTGCTAATTTTTACAGTAATTAACTCTTCTTACTATTGAAAAAAGTAAAATATAAGCATGAAGAAGGAGAGAAGAAGTGGTCCATCTATGAATGGGAAGAAGAAACGGAAAATATGTAATTAATGATAGAGGTTATAAATAAGGTTAATGTTGGTATATATTTCTAAAACGACTTATAAAATTAAATTAATGCAAATCATCTAAACGACTTATATAATAGATGGGAGGGGGTAATTATTGTGATGACATTAGTACACACTAATGTCATACACACTAAGCAACTTTCGCTCATATGCAATATAGTATATAGATCACACAAGAGAAAAGATATTTGGTCACCAAAATACTAACTTCACCAACAGACCATCCCAACGAACGAATTATTGCAGTTATTTATAATAAAGTAACTTGATTATAGCCTAGAAAGCAAATCAATTGCATGAATGACAAAAAAATATATTGTTAGTCTAAACTATATAGTGATTTATTGTTTTATATATGATGCCAATAATTAACACCAGAATCACAGATCTGATTGGCACATTTATTGCTCAATTAGATGCATTGGTGATAATTAGAGCACATCACAACATTCATTAATTATTAAAATATTATCATGAGGTCCAAATAATTTGGTACCAAAATTTAAAGAGGATAAGTTTTTTAACCCTAAACTTAAAACTACAAGTTTTCTATACCAAAATTGATTAAAAGACTAAAATACCCTTTACTATTTTAAATTTTGTCTCTCTCTCCACCTATCGGTCCCCCACCACAAACCCACATTCTCTCTCTTATCTCTCTCGACCGAAACCACGAAGAAGAAGAAGCACGCTCTCGACGGAAGACTTGCGGGCACGATGAGTTCGTCCGAGACACAATCTAACCACGATGGAGAGGCGTCGTCGTCGCCGGCGCATCACGAAGAGGAAGAGTTCCTAAACGAGCCGCCGGTTAGTGCGCCCTAATTTTCGAAATAAATTGAAATTTTTTGGCAAATTTCGATGTTTAATTCATGGGTATTCATGCTAAAGTTAAGTTGCGAAGAAATGTACATGTTCTATGCGTTTAAATGTTGATTTTTGGTGTGAATTTGGGCTGAATTTATATGGGCACGATGGGGGCACGATGGGATTGGGGGCGATGGTGTTGGGGTCGATGGGGTGGGCACGACGGGGGCACGATGGGGTTGGGGGCGATGGGGTTGGGGTCGATGGGTGGCACGAAGGGGGTTTGGGGGCGATGGGGGTTGGGGTCGATGGGCGGGGGCGATGTCTGGGGGCGATGGGGCTGGACACGATGGGGCTGGACACGATGGCTGGGGGCGATGGCAGTCCATCGTGACTTTGCCATCGTGCCCAGACAGGCCGGTATTTTTTTTTGTGTTTTGTCTTGTTTTTTTGAATTTGCTCGTGAATTTATTGCTTATGGTTGCCCGTTTTGTTATTGTAGGAGGGTTGTGTATGGAAAAGGCCCACGTTACGGGCTGTGACACGTGGAATCAATTTGTATATGCGTTGTGATGTGTTTAAAGAGATACTTTCCACGCTGCGTCGCATTGGCGGGCCTAGACACGGAGAGCGTGCGATAGAGCACTTTACCTCCGGGGTCGTGGGCAGACTGATTAGAGTTAGGCGGACGGGCAGTGCTACTGGTGCCCTTCACCACCTTATAGCCCGGCAGTGCGGGCGACCACATACCCCCGCATGAGTCCTGGTTTCGGCTCGGGGTCGGACCGTCCGTTTTACACCCCGTGATTATGCCCTAATCACGGGACTTCACTTTGGAAACACGGAGTTCGACACTGCCGAGACTCCACGATCCGTCCCGACAGTTTATTTCACCGGCATTTTCATGCCAAAGAAACAAAGGTGAGCGAGCTGCGCAACAAGTTCAAGGAACGCAAGTTAGGAGATGAAATGGAAGATTATTTGAAGGCCGCGAACTTGTTGGTTTACTACTACTTTCTCTTGTGCCGGGACAAGATGTCGGTCGAGAACTGGGCATGGGCACTGGTAGAGGACTTTGAGCAGTGGGACAGGTTTCCCTGGGGTGCTTACACGTACCAGGTGTTGACTCACTACATCGACACCGTGGCTCTTACTCCCAGACAGGAAGAGATTGACTACCACTTCTACGGTCCAGTCTGGGTCCTGCAGCTTTGGATGTACGAGGCATTTCCTCGTTTGGGACGCTACTGCGGAATGAGAGATGAAGTGATCAGGCTGCCCCGATGCTTGATGTGGGAGACGGGCACTGTGAAGGCGGACTTCACTACCTTTTTTGACCAACCGGTACGTAAATCACTTTTTACGACAATAGTTGGTGCAGTGACCACTATTGTTCAAGGGTCTACGTTTTTTGTAAGTTTTTGTTTGACTTTTATTTGTTGTATTAGTTGGTTTACAAAAAAATATTTTTAACTTGTTTTACTTTTTTTAGGCACTGATGCTTAAAGAGTTCCACGAGCTAAGTCCAAAGGGCAACCAAGTGAAGGGAAACAAATGGATATTGCCACAACCTATACTGGATCTCTTTCATGGCATGGACACACCGAACGGGATCCCGTGGTTAAACTGCAACACAGTAAGTGATGTTAAATTGATTATAAGTTGCTTTTTCTTTCAAATTGTCAGTATTCTTGATTTGCAGTTGTACTAATATTTGTTATTTGAATAGATTATTGCCTTTTGTTGTCTTGATGAGCATTGGGTCACTGCGAAGATCAAAATAGATGATTGGTGCATCGAATTGTATGACTCATTGTCACACCAACATGATGCCAATAAATCTCCTCGGATAAAGCAGATGAGGCCCCTCACTTGTCTCGTTCCTAGGCTACTAACTCTGGGGAATTACTGGATGAATAACCCCCGCAAGACAAGAAGAGAAGACTTCATGCCATTGATCATAATGCCACCTAGTGAGCAGTTCGCCCAGACCGATGGGGTCAGTTGCGGTCCTTTTTGTTGCATGTATCTAGATCGTATGGTGTCCAAACATCCAACAAAAAGGCATACAAGGAATATTGATGTGAGATACATTAGGAGCTATCGTAAAGAGATAGGTGCTAGGATATTTAGCTTGTCTTTTGATTTGTGATTTTTTGTACGATTGACCATGCCACTCTTATTTATAATATGTGGTTCATTTGTCCTAATTTTATTTATTTGTTGAGCTTCTGTTGTGTTTAGAAATTGGAAAATGTAAAAAACAGGGCCGAAGCCCATCGTCCCCATCACCCCCATCGCCCCCATCGTGCCCATCGCCCCCATCGTGCCCATCGTGCCCATCGCCCCCATCGTGCCCATCGCCCCCATCGCCCCCATCGTGCCCATCGCCCCCATCGTGCCCATCGCCCCATCGTGCTCACGATGAAGTCCCCATCGTCCCCAGAAGAACAGGCATCGATAAGTATTTTTAATACCTTAATGTTATTCCATAGTATTTTTTATATCATATAAATACTTTTTTATACCTTACATACATACTTATGATCAATCTGAATGTTTTTTGCAACATCGATCATATACAACATATAATTTGAGAATTTGAAGTAAATATTCATTGAGATCCTTTTCATTCTTAAGATATGATATGATTCATAATCATATTAAAGACTACATTTAAATTATTTCAAATGTTCGTTTTTACTTATGAAATTCTTAAATAAGCAATTACAAATCAATATATCAGCACCACATCAACATAAAGTCCAAAAATGTCTATAAAATCAAAATTTCTTGAGGGGGCGATGGGACATGCATCGTGAGGGCGATGGCCACCATGGGAACGATGGGGCGATGGGGTGAGGGGGCGATGGGCACGATGGGGGCGACGGGGGCGATGGGCACGATGGGGGCGATGGACACGATGGGAACGATGGGCACGATGGGGGCGACGGGGGCGATGGGCACGATGGGGGCGATGGGGGCGATGGGCACGATGGGGGTGATGGGGGCGATGGGGTCTCCCAATCGTGGGCGATGGGCGCGATGGGCAGGCTCGTGTACCCCGCCGAGGCGGGTGAGCCGCCGAATCTAAACACAATAGAAGCTCAACAAATAAATAAAATTAGTATAAATGAACCACATATTATAAATAAGAGTGGCATTGTCAATCGTGCAAAAAATCATAAATCACAAGTGCATCGGACATTTTCTGATTGTGTGTTCTTCACTACCACAATTGCTGCATTTTTTCTTTCGTCGCCGTCTCTGACTCGATGGTTCTCCTCCGGGGAATATTTATATCGACATCTAAAGCGAGTGGTTCGGTGCAATTCTTTCTATTGTGGCCGGTCCCCTTACACTTAGAGCATTTTTGGCTACGGCGTGTTGTGGGCGCACCTTCAGCTGGCCGAACGAACACGCCTGTGTCCTCGGACGGCCGGCTTGACGAACTCCCACCGGTGGCAAGCAAACGATTCTTGCAATATCAGGCGGGACATTCCACTCCTCGGGATGTGGTACCGGCCTAATGGATTCTCTGTAAGTCTCGCGCAAGTCGTGTTGCTTGTAATACCGACTTACGAAATCAAACAAATTGACAGTGTTTCCTTGGGTCCTGTAACGAACAAAAGTTAGAAATATTGAGCCATGAAAATACAAAGGTAATACCGACTTACGAAATCAAACAAATTTACGCTTGTACATACCTGAGGGCGGCAGCTGCATGACGACATGGCATCTTATCCTGATCGAACTCACGACACTCACATGTCCAATTCCCAAGGTCCACCTCGAAGACCATCTTCTTGTCTTTCACTTTATAAACATTGTCAGTGGTAGGTTGAGCAACGAGCTGATGACTTGCTTCCACCGTCGCAAGCTTGTTGACGGCCTCGAGTGTAATCTCATGCTCTCTCTCCCTAGCTAATGCCCTCTTCTCGTCGAACCATTTCTCGACAATGCCACGATCCACCTCAAGTAACGAGCAAATAGGTAAACGTCTAGCCCGCGAGCCTAGAGTTCAAGCTTTCGGCGGCATTGGAGGTCATGAACCGTACCGTCGGGCGGGCAATGCGACCTAGACCACCTATGAACACCAATTTCGGAAAGTCGTGTGTGAGCACCCTCACATGAAGCTTTCAAGGCAGAAAAATTCTTCTCGAACTCTTCAACACGATAAGCATACGCTGCATTTTGGAAGATGGCAAGAGCTCGACGGCCGTATCGCGTCAGATTCTTCTGCATGTGGTGAAAGCACAATCCGTGCGCTGCAGTCGGATAGATGGCTTTCACGGCATTTGCAATGCTCTTATGTTGGTCAGAGACGATCAACAACTCATCCGGAGGGTCGAAACACCGCGCAGATTTGAAAGAAACCAAGTCCACGACTCATCGTTCTCTATCGGACCAATTCCAATAGCTATAGGAAAGAGTCGTTCATTCCCATCTTTGCTAACGACGACAAAAGAACTCCCTTGTTCCTTCCTTAAGATGGGTCCCGTCCAACACAATCAATCGGCCTCGTATAGCGCTCGAAGGCACGAATACACCGTCCTGGCGAGAAACATGTGACAAAATACTCCCTCACTACTGATCTGCATGTTGTACTCAGTACCAGGATTACGCTGCCTCAAAAAATGTAGATACGACGGGACCATCTGATACGACTTGTCAAAGTCACCGTATGTCTTCTCTATCGCTATATTCCTCGTTTCTAGAGCGAGGCTGTACAACATGTGAACACCAAACTCTCTCGCGCATCTCTTCCATCATCTCTCTCGGCTTCAAATACACACCCTCGCAAACCAACCTACGAGCAAAGTACACGGCCGCAACTTTAGCCACCGTCCGCTCGGCGCAAGACGGATCACGTTCAAGTGGCATTGTGATCCAAAGTCAACTTCGTAATGTACCAAATCGAGTCGCCCTCATCTTTTGGCCCCCGAGCACACAACCTAAACGTGCAATTATTCCTACCGTGCTTGCAGAGAAGACTATACGATTTACGGCGGAACGATCAATGACGTACTCTAGCATGTGCTCCGTGTGATACATTCCCACGCCCATCTTCAATTCATACTTGGACCGAAACGTAGCCCCCACTACAAGTTGACTAGTGAACGGTCCGGCCGCTCAACCCACCCAAGTGGCGGCGTGTCACACTCGACCAGTGGAATGCTCCAATTGCCTAGGCCGCTGCGTAGTTCATCATCATCACGACCAATCCGATGCTCGATGTGAAATTCGGTGCCCGAAGATCCCGTTTACTTGTTCGGCCGTCTAATCCAAGCAAGAAACTCGCAGTCACAGATTCAATTATATTCTTACGGCGTTCATCTTCTTCGTCGTCGGAGATGTGAGCACCCTCTGCTTTCTAGTGGCATTCTATCATCATCATCCTTAAATAGATCCCGTCGTCCACTGCCTTCCACGTACACCTCAGGGGCAAAAATACTGTCTCTTTCAAAGACATAAACCATCGGATCCGACCTTTTCTCTTGCACTAGCAATCGAAGTAAATCCGTATCACTATTTAATAAAACTCTACATCCGCTCCCATCCTCAAAACGATTAAATAGGATAGCACATACTCGGAATCTCTTCGACCACACAAAGCATCTTTAATCGTATTCATGAGATGATCTCGATCATCATTCGTATCGTCCATGTGCACAACAACAAGACTCCCGCCTAAGTAAGCCAATCCCTCCCACTGACCTCCAAAACGTACAATAACACGCCGCCGCCCCATCTAAAAATCAAAGAAAGAAGAGAGATTAGGGTTACAATACGAAAAACAGAAATTTACATCACAAACTGCCAGGGCACGATGGTCAACGAGTTGGCCATCGTGCCCATCGTGCCCATCGTGTCCATCGTGGGCACGATCGTGGGCACGATCGTGGCACGATCGTGCCTTCTACATCGTGCCATCGTGGGGAGAAACCCTTCGCCCCCAAAAAAAAAAATTCATAGTTTCCAACCCCTTACAAATCACACAAGGCGAGTTATTTCAACTATTTTTTCTCCTAAACATATTACTAAACTTCAAGTTATATTCGAATTTAAACAAATATCACTTAACATCTACATATTCCATGCAAATTGAAGACAATTTTGGGACACGATGGTCAAGGCACGATCGTGTTTACTTGGTCACGATCGTGCCTTGCCATCGTGAGTTAAATAACACGCACTAGTATATGCTTTTCGGACGGAGATTTCGGGTGTATACCTTCTTTATGAAGCCAGAAACGCGATGCCGGCTTTTCTTGATATCTTTTTCTTCTTTGAATTCACGTTTCGATAGATTGGAGTAGCTTTTTTCTTCTTTTTCTTCTTCTTTCTTTTTAGGGTTTTGTGGTTTTTGGTGTTTTCAATTGTAGTGTTGTGATGAATTCGAACCTAACTAGGAGTTCTAAACCTTGTCAACAACCTCTCTTACGCAAACTTTAATGAACTACCTTCATTAAATCCTAGTTTCATCCGAAAATCTTCGAGAATCGGATTTGGTAGGGTTCAATAAATGAAACCCTAGTTTCATCCGAAAATCTTCAGAGAATCGGATTTGGTAGGGTTCAATAAATGAAACGCGACAGAATCTGTATTAAATATTACTTTCCATCGTGTCCAATAGCACCATCGTGTCCATCCATCGTGTCCACCCATCGTGCCCAGCCATCGTGTCCAGTGGCCCCATCGTGTCCTCCCATCGTGTCCTCCCATCGTGTCCAGAAGAAATCTGGCCGACGACGGGAGAGAATTCAGAGAGATTGAGGTTGTTTTTTCAGATTTTTTTTTTTAATTCATAGGTGTATTATTTATTTATTACTTTTTGTAAAAGGGAGGGCACTTTAGTCTTTTAAATGATTTTGGTATAGAAAACTTATACTTTTATGAATGAGGTTAAAAAACTTATGCTTATTAAGTTTTGGTATTTTTTCGTCCAATTTCTCTATTATCATTGCCAATTTGTCATCGGGTGCCTTAGTTAGAACTCACACTCAAAATCAATTACTCAATTTCCCAATAGTAGCAATATGTGATAAATACAATTTCGATATATTTTCCTGGCCCCAACATGTCGTACAAACAAGTTGAAACTGAACTTCATCCAACCTCATAATTAACAAATTCGATATTTTTTTATGACGAGAAAAATCAAATTCAACGGTAATTATTACCATGTAAAATATTTGTAACGGATGCCCATTTAAAGGAATTATATCGTGATTGAACCGAATATCGTGATTGAACCAAAATTAAAAACTTAATATAAACCGCACGTCATCAACAAAAGGATCCAATCTTTATAAATACTTGCACTCAACACACATTTTCTGTTGTGCGAGTTTGAAACTAAAAAAATAAAAATAAAAATATAATAATTTTACAAGTAAATAAATATAAATATTAATCTTATGAAAAAAAGAAAAACACGACTTTTTTTTGAGAGAGAAGAAAAACACGACTTTACGACAACTAATTCCGATCCTTATTTGGGCTCAAGAATATAGTCAAAAAAATTCGTTTTAATCGTATAAAAACAAATATTATGAACTGCACTAAATTAAAAAGTTAATAAATACTTAATTCTTTGTATTAATTATTCGAAAAATCCAGCGCTATAGGTTGATCCACAAACAGATATCATTATATAATAATTTACATAATCAAAGATCATAATCTCATGGAGATCAGATCCTTTAATTCAAATTGTGTTCATCTCCTTCTTTATAAAGATAGAATGCTGATTAAAATAAGAAGGATGTAACACGAAAAAAATAATAGGAAATAATAATTTTTCTCGTGATCCTTTCAAAAAAAATAATTTTTCTCGTGATCCCATGAATAGGTGAAACTGCCACATGATCTGATCTTCCCTCGTCTGTCCGAGGCAAGTTAAGATCATGCTGGCAGCTTCAACTACTAGTGGTCCGCGATTTTGATCGATGGTGCATAACTTCTCCTATCGCGGGTCGAAGCCGACCGCCAACTCGGGGGCGGCGGTGGATGAGAGAGAGAGAGAGAGTAGTGCATGTAGTTTCCACTTTATATCTATCTTGAGGCGATTTACGGAAATATTTGGAGAATGGATGGATATATATAGATGGTGAGAAATAAAGAGGGGTTTTCTCCTATATATTTTAATAATGAAATTTAATTGAATTTTGTTGGTGGCGTGTTTTATTAGGAGTGAAAAGCTAAGTTTGTAGAATAATTTATGAAGGTGCAGTGGTCCATGAGAGTGAGACAAAGTTGAATATTGTCACGCCACAATAACATGCGGGCAAAATAAAGCCTGTCTTACTTCTTAAATTTAACTTTATTTGAAGTGAATTTTATTAGGTGTAGTATTTTCTTTTGTTTTGTTTTTCGAATTCGAGAACAAAGGATTGAGATTCATACACTGGTCTCTCACTGATACAAACGGAACGCTAAAATGCTATTACTATAGTCAGTATTTCCTTTCTTAAACTGAGCATGAGGCACTGTATGTTTTATAACATTCTATGAGTTTATTTCCGAAAGTTAAAATTTCAAGTGGGAGATTGGGATAAAAACTTGTAGTCTTAATTAGCCTTGCATTGTTACGTCACGAAACAAATAAAAGTTTTAGGTAACGTCCTTGGACAAGCGGTGTAACATGTGCGCTTACGTATGTATAAAATAAAATAAGATTATACTCGATATGTATTATTCGATACAGAATTTAGGATCATAATCTTTTTTGTTAACTATGGTGCATCCCCCCTCCCCACTCTTTCACACACACACACACAAACGAGGGGGTTACGTGGGGCATTTGAATTTAAATTATGTTGGGATGTAATCATTCGACAAAAAATATTAAAAAACTATGTGCTATATTGAGTCATTGGGATGCAACTCTCATATCTAACATTTATGAAACTTTTAACTGTTATCTTTCTCCCCTAAAAACCATATAATTCGTTTTACCAAAAGAGTTAAAAGTATTGGTAGTTTGGGAGAATTGCCACAACTTAATGTTAAAGGAGCAGTAAAAATTAATATAGGTGGAACCATATGATTTTGGATGGTATGGGAAATTGTAAAAATGTTTTAATTTTGAATGAGAGATTAATATAAGTACAAGAGTGGTCTATTTAAATGACTTTTTATGATACTTGGACACAAGATATGGACTTATATCATACAAATATATATCGATGCATTCTGTGCGGGTGACGTCTCAACGACTTTAATAATACTGTACTTTCTTTTAATTATTTTGTTTGTTGAATTTGAACATCACTATAATGAATAGTAATCCCGAAAATCTACGGTAATATCATACAATCAATTTACAGACACAAAATATGATACTATTAATGGGTAGAGAGAAGGGTTGACTTAAGCCCCTACCAATCAATTTTTATTTTTATTTTTCTTATTCTCATAAAATCGTCAAATTATTGCATTTTGTTCGCCCCGCCGTCAAACAGAATCGTAGAAAAACCATCTTTTCAAAAAATCGAACTTGAAATTTAAAAAACTCAGCTCACACCAATGATTTTTTCTAGACTCCGCCCTTATACGATACTGTTAACTCACGCATACACCACTAGATGCGGGCTGCATCGAATTTTTTAAGTGTAACAAACTCATGTGACCCCACCCCACCCCACCCCCACCCTACCCCCACCCCCAAATACACATAGTAAACACAAATCATGCAACTGGTAACAAGATCTGTACCATGGATACCTTCTCCAGTTTCCTTATAAGTGATTTTGTTTTCCCACAGTCCAATGAAGACAACAACTTCTTTTCAAACATGGAATGCCATTTGTCAGATTCTTACTCTTAAAAAGCAACAAAAGACATCACTATGAATATAGTAACATACTCAACTCCAATCTATAAAGCCAAATATATCATATACAAACATGCAACTCCATTTAACCAAAACTTGCTGTCATGATATTGACTCTCTCTCTCTCTCTCTCTCTCTCTCTCTCTCTCTCTCTCTCTCTCTCTCTCTCTCTCTCTCTCTCTCTCTCTCTTAATTTGATTCCTTTGGTTAGGTCCAGGCATAAAGGAGCCAATGGGTGCATGCAGAGTCACCGGCCTGTCATTGTATCAAGAAAGTGGTAAAGCCTTCATATTTGGAGAAAAGTTAATTACCAAACATAATGGCTTGAAGAAGACTTTCACCAAGCATTATGGGTTTTGTCCTAATAATAATGCCCATAAACTATGATTAGAAGCATTATAACTATGATTATTTTATTTTCTTAACTAAGCATCCCATTTATTGCTTAATGGTTTTGGAAGGCGTGGGAAAGAAGTATAAATTGATGTGTGTAATGATTGAATTAAATTGCACCATCCATGATGGTTTAATTATACTATTACTTAAAACGGTGTTACATTTTGTATGTTAATTATCCAATTATGGCACCTATAGTGATTACTGTTGTTGTTGTTTGGCGGTTGGGATCTTGTGCTACAACATTTATAGTGTCTCACTATTATATTCATAATTTTAATAATATCTATACCTATTATAAAAGAGCGGATTCTTATAAAATTAGGTTTGCATAATATAATCTTACTCCTACTATAACTCAACTTAATTAATTAATTAATAATATAATTAATCCTACATGTTCTATAACTCAAAAGTGAAAGAGATTATTTTATTGTGCCGAAATTTTGTATTTTTGTGTAATTTTTTTTTTAATTTAGAGTTATTATTTAATTTGATCATGAATTATTTTCACGTGCCATGGTTATTATGAAAAGAGTCAAAAAATTAGTGATTGATAAATTAATTCTATAGCTTTAAAGCATAATATCACATTAGATGATAAATTTGAATGGAATCGAGCAAGATTGGTGTCATTATGCTTCAAAAATGGACTTTGATCTTGCATAATTTGTAAAATTGGCAATCCTCATTATAATTTCTCAAGTATTAAAATAAAAATAATATTAAAAATTAAAAAGAAAATGTTGATGTGGGCTAAACTTCAATGGTGCTCACAAATGATCGCTGACATTTTAGTCTTGTTTTATTTGATAAATATATTATCTGAAATGCAATTTTTTTTTTCTAAAATCTAAATTTTTTTTTTCTTACCAAAATCAATTATGAAGTATTTTTAGGTCTGTAGCCATGATTTATGAAGGAAGTATATAAATTAGTGATTGATAAATTAATTTCATAGCTTTTAAAACTCTTCATAGAAGACGATAAAAATAAATTTACAATTTGGTGTAAAAGATGTGATTTTTGGTGTAGGTCCCATTAATTATTTCTTTTTTTGGGAAAGTGGACAATTTAAATGGGACAACCCAAAAAGGAAAGGAGGACAATTTCAATGGGACGAAGGGAGTAATATTTTTTAGAAGAAGAAAATACAGTTTCAAAATTTCAATATATTACTCAATATTTTGATTGGTTTTCATCTATATAGAATAGTTGATTTGGCAACCCAAAATATAAGTCGAACTAAACTAAATGACGTCGTTTCCAATAGACGTGGAAATTAAAAAAAAAAATCACGTTCTTCTTATATATTTGAATATTAAGTTTACATAGATTTTTAATTGACAACGTACGTGACTGTCATGTACTGCAAAAATGGGTCATGACTAAATTTGAAAATGAGATAAAAATAATATTACTGTTACAAATTACATTATTATTTTTTATTTCATTAACTCAAAAAAAGAAATATCTATTATTTTGTAATGATGTATTAATAAGTTCACAGAATTATTTTTCTGTGTGGGAAGAGTGACTTCAATTATTGAAGTGGACGTTTCATTAAGCATAAATCGCCTTCAATGAAAAGGAAAAAAAAAAAGTTGGCTGCTTATGACAAAGATTTTATTGGCTTATAAAACTAAAGAAAACAAATGAAAATTTGAACACATTTATAGCTCAAATAATTAGTACCACTCATAAATGATGGCGTTGGCCCGTTGGGGATCCAAAAAAAATAACTTTTTACTAAAAATAAAAATATAAATTATCCATATTAAGATATAGTCGGTCTTATTGCCGTATGGAATTTCGAATATTCCTCTACATTAAATATTATTTTACCTTTATCTTTTATTTCAATATCATTAATACACGACATATTGTATTGTATTATACGTGGTCTAGCATTTGTAATAGAGAAATTAGCTCGTGATAACTTAATTCCCTAAGCTCAATTTCATCTTTTGCATTTCTATATATATTCTATTGCCTTTGTGTGTATAATAAAACATCACTCTCGATATGTAGCAAATTCACTCAACTTGTCGATTTATTGCAATTAGGATCATTCTTAATCTATCTGACCATCGAACATTCAACATGTCATTTATTTAATCAATGTAAACATAAACACTGTAAGATATTGAGCATCGAAATTGGCTCCACGCATCAGATTTTCGGTGCCCGGATACATAGGAGATTATTCTAATTACTACGATTCAAAAGATTGGATATAAATTTACGACACACTGAAACTGTACTATAAACCAAATTTGGGCATGAGGTGGTGAATAAAACATGCAATTAACCCTTTAATATGATGTAAGTAAATAAATGAAAGCAAACATTTCTAGTTACTTTACTTACATGGGCTTGATACAAGTTTACATTTTAAATGGTATGTTGGACTTTTATGTGGGCTACGGTTAATTTGGACTAATATAGAAGCATAAGTTATGGGCTTATCAAGAAAATCTTGGGCATCAACTTAATAATCTAGTTCAAACTCACCTAATAAATACTCCCTCCGTCCGCTGAAATTGTCCTCTTACTGTTCGACACGGTTATTAAGGAGAAAGGTAAAAAGAGAAAAAATGGGTAGATCCCATTACTTTTGAAGGGTTAATTATTTTCTTTTTCAGAAAGATGACAATTTAAATGGGACAACCCAAAAAAGAAAGGAGGACAATTTCAATGGGCCGGAGAGAGTATGAGATTGAGAAAGGAGATGGGAAATCTATACAAAATAAAGTTGGATGAATGCATAAGTTGGTAATTGAATTCTAACATTTTCTTTAATTGAATCTTCAAACTCGAATTGGATTGAAGATGGGAAGATGATCTAATTTACGCCAGGAAAGTGTTCGATAAAATGCTTGAAAGAGTTTATGTGACTTGTAAAAACGCCATCGTTTTCTAAAAATAATATTCTACGTTGAAGTAAAAAATATTCAAGCCATATTTGTGATGGCCAATGATATTGGGAGTTATCTCAATTCCAACAAATCAAAAAATGCTATGAATTTGCAGATTGAACTGTATTGTTATTTAAATTTGGGTTTAAATTTATTAGTACAGTTTAATTAAATAAGTATATGAACATATAACATGATTCCATTGTCGTCCAGCGGTTAGGATATCTGGCTTTCACCCAGGAGACCCGGGTTCGATTCCCGGCAATGGAATATTTTTTTGTCTCAAAATTATTTATTATAATTATGTTATTTTATTCATAAATATATTTATTTTGTAAGATATAAATATTCATATAGTCCGTTTCTTTTTTTGTTTGTTTGTCACATGATTTTTTTCTTCTTCTTTTGAATGGACATGGATATATTTGTTATGACTTACATTATTGTTAATTTTTCTTTATTTCTCAGAAAATTCTAATATACATTAGTTTCTTGCCTTTTAACTATAAAAGTATGTATTCTTATAAAATTTAAGATATTTAAAATATATCCATTTGTTTTAATTTGCAAGAATAGCTTAGTAATTTATATATATATTATACTTAATTTTCAAACGAAACCCAATGGTTAAAATCCCCTAAATGAATGATGTCCTCAAACCGACGTCGTTTGAGAGCAACAGAAAAATCTCTGACCGCCGAAAATATTATCACCGACGCTGACTTAATCTTAAAAAAAAATGAAGAAGCAAATGCCAATTTTAGAAAATATCTAACAAACCAAGTTCCTAGGTTATATTTAGTTGTTGTCCTTTACCCACTTTTCCTTATTATTATAATGAAAACAAATATATATAGGGAGCGGATCTGGTAAGAATATATATCTGGATCTGG
Organism: Agastache rugosa; assembly: GCA_031470985.1. Classification (NCBI taxonomy): domain Eukaryota; kingdom Viridiplantae; phylum Streptophyta; class Magnoliopsida; order Lamiales; family Lamiaceae; genus Agastache; species Agastache rugosa. The sequence goes on along the minus strand of CM062608.1, from coordinate 21,718,860 downwards.
TAAGAACACATCTTATATAAGAACGTAAGAACAATGCATTTTTATTACATCGAAAATGCATAAAATACAGAAACTAAATGCATAAATATTTTAATGCATAAATTACAACAACTTAATGCATTAACATTTAAATGCATAAATTACAGTAACTAAATGCACGGTTAAATGTAGACCATAGATCAATAAAGATCAAGGGATTTATTCTTATTTCTTACCTAAGAAAGTGTTCTTATTTGATCCGCGCTCAAAATATATATATATATATATATATATATATATATATATCCGACGTTAAATAATATTCACTAGTTCACTGATTTTATTTCAAAGGAAAGCAAAAAATCTGGGCTGGGAGCTCTTTCAACTCTTCATCAAGAAGAAAAGAAATAATATCAAAATTAAAATTGTTCATTGGAATAATTTTAAAACAACTAGATATATATATCCGATCTTAAATAATATTCACCAGTTTATTTTATTTCAAAGGAATGCAAAAAATCTGGGCTGGGAGCTCTTCCAACTCTTCATCATGAAGAAAAGAAATAATATCAACTTTTGTACTAGTTTTTATTTATTTTATTTTATTAATTTCGTAGGTAGTTCAATGAAAAAAGTTCCTTCGTCCCAATAGCAATGTCTCACATTGCTATTGGTCACGGTTATTAAGAAACAAGAGTAAAGGGAGAAAAAGTGGTAGGTCCTACAGCTTTTGAAGAGTTAATTATTTTTATTTTTGGAATGAGATCTTACTATTGAAACAGACAAAAAAGGAAAGCGGGACCTGCTATTGGGACGAAGGGAATACTATATAACATCTAGCAATATGTAACCTTAAAACTATTCAAACTTCATCAATTACAGACTTGAAAGGAATTTGGTCACTTGGGCCATATAACAAATTTCAAAGAGTAATCATTTGAAATTATTCATACTCCAACTTCTTTTTCTTTTACTTAAAAAACGAGAAGCGATAGAGATTGAACATGCTCTAATTGAAATATATATAATAGAAATGTATATTTGTTCAAATAACATTAATTTAAAATACTCCTAATTAATCATCTTCTATCTATTCATTTTTCTCATTTCTTTCCTTCATCAAGTCCTTCACCAAGCAACTCCAATTTTAGAAAATATCTAACCGACCAAGTTCCTAGGTTTGTCTAGTGGTTGTCCTTCACCCACTTTTTCCTTATTATAATAAAAACAACTTATATATATATATATATATATATATATATATATCCGACCTTAAATAATACTCCCTCCGTCCACAATAAATTTGCCACATTGTGGATGACACGAGTTTTAATAATTTGTTGGTTGATTGTATTGTGAGTGGAATAATGGTCCCACTGATGCAGCCCAAGGTTCATTGGTGCAAGATCCCGTACATGTTCCAGTTTGGCCGATTACGAGAGCACGAGCTAAGAAGTTCAAGGAGAGCTTGATGAGTTTAGTTCAAGATGTGTGGGATCAAGAATTGATGAAGAAGCCCATTGGAGATGATAGATTGGACAACCCGTGTTTAATTAATCTCATTACGTGCGAGTGGGCCGCCCAAGCTTGAAGACTTTATTTGTTTAAAGACTATAATTATGTATTTTCGTTTTTAATAGCCCATTAGTTATTAATTATGTTATTTTCGTGTGCTTGGGCTTTAATTATCTGTTTAGTTTAGTTGGGCTTTTAATTAGGTTTGTTTCCTATCTAGACTAGGATTAGGTGTTGCCTATATAAGGCTATATTGTGGACGATTTTTCGGCAGACTTTGATTAATAATATTTTCGTGAGATTTCACATTCTCTCTTGAGAGTTTTCGAATTCATCTTGATTATTCCAAGACGAATTCATTTATCGACGAATCGGCGAGTCAACCATCCCTAGTTCGTGTGTCAATCATCGTCCCCGAGTTGCTGCATCAACATACGTTGGGATATAGAGATTTCGATCATCTATATCATTTCGTGGTTAGATTCAGAGGTTTTGGGATCTTCCATCGTTCGTGTCCAATTGTTCGAGTCTTCCGCGTGCGAGTTCTTCGATCTGGCCTTCAGCAAGGATCGTATCATTTGGCACCAGAGCCGCGTTTCGTATCCAGGTTCTGTTTTCTTTCTTCGTGTCAAGGGTAGAGTTGTAGGGTTTTGATTTTTCTGTGTCCGATCTGTTTTCGTGTTCTGTGTTTCCTGTTTCAGTTTCAGATTTGTTTCTAGGGTTTAGGTTTCGTTGTTGTTTCTGTGATCGTTTCTGTGATCGTGTTTTCTGTTTCGTCCTTTCTGTGTTTTGCTTGTTTCGTTCGTTTTGTGTTCCGTCTTCTGTCTCGTAGATTTGTTTTTGTTCGTTTAAAAAAAAACTTCGTTCGATCTGTTCTGCACAAAACTGCGTTCCAGATCTGTTCTACAATATTTATTCCATAAGTTTCCATATCACTATATCTTCTCTTACCATATTGTTCATTTCGCCCATATTTTTTTTTCCATATTGTTGAAAATATCCATCATCTTCACTACGAGCTTTCCAACCGAATCCTTAAGTGCCATCATATACACCCTAATAGACCATAATACTTATCATACACGCCCATACACATCAAATCTATTTTCAAATTCAAACTGGTCGCCATATCCGCATACTTCATAATTTCGCTTTGTTCTTCACATATTCGGCATATTGAGGTTCTGAAAGGGTAAAAAAAAAGTATAGAAATTTTCGAAATCCAGTTTGAGCAATTTTGTTCGTTTGCTTCCTTGGGTCGTGTAGAGTCATTTGGGGCAGTTTCTGCGTGCACTTTTTCCGACTTTTCAGTTGAGTCACGTAGTGTTTTCTGGGTTCTTTGGGTTGTATAGAGCGTTTTGAGTCAGTTTCTGTGTAGCACATTTTTCGTGTTTCCTGTTCCTGTTTTCGTTGAGTTTGGAGTCCAGTGTTCAATTCCATTGTTCTTTGTGTTGATTCGTCTTCGTGGGGAGCAGTGTTCGGCGGATGTTGTTTTGGTTGTTTCGTTGTTAGTTGGTGCTGGATTCAAAGTGGTAGATTGAGAGGGTTCGATTCCTTGAGAGAGAATTCAGAGTGGAAAAAGGCAAGAGAGAGTGAGATCATTAGAGTGGAAAAAGCCATATTTGAGTGAAACACGAGAGCTGAGTGATTCCTTAGTGAGTGATACACGAGAGCTTGGAGGCGGTGAGGTTTTTGTATTACTAACCGTTTTGCTTTTTGTTACAGTTTTTGTTTTCTGTTGTTATGGCTAAAAGGGGTGAACAGGTTCCAGAGACGGATGATCAACCTACCATTGATCCAAAGACGAAGTTCATAATGGAGGCCCTAAGGTCCGAATTGGGAAAGCATCTTGACTCAAAATTGGAGGGGGTATTTGACAGGATGGACCAGATCGAGCAATCTCAGACCAGAGATACCAGGGAGACCACTACCAATCGGGGTCGAGGCGGTAGAGGAGGACGTGGAGATAGAGGCCGTGGTGATAGAGGCCGAGGTGGTAGAGGAGTACGTGCTGATTATAACGAGTTTGGAGATGAGACAGATTATGAAGAAGAAGATGTTGGGAGCTGGCATAGAGGTGGTGACAGACAGGATAACAATCTGGGCAACATCAAGATGAACATTCCCTCCTTCCATGGGAAAAATGATCCAGAGTTGTATCTTGAATGGAAGAGAAAAGTGGAGCTCGTGTTCGATTGTCAGAATTATTCAGAGCTCAAGAAGGTGAAAATGGCGGCAGTAGAGTTTTCAGATTATGCACTTGTTTGGTGGGATCAGTTAGTGACAAGTCGGAGAAGAAATGATGAACCCTCTATTGAGACCTGGCGTGAGATGAAGGCAGTGATGAGGAAGCGTTTTGTGCCTAATCATTACTATCGAGAGCTTTATAACAAGTTGCAAAATTTGAGGCAAGGGAGTCGGACTGTGGATGAATTCTATAAGGAGATGGAGATAGCCATGATTCGAGCCAACATTGTGGAGGATCGAGAGGCTACTATGGCGAGGTTCTTAGCTGGTTTGCATTGGGATATTAGAGATAAGGTGGAGTTGCAGCATTATGTTGAGTTGGAAGATATGATTCACATGGATGTAAAGATAGAGAATCAACTCAATAAGAGGGGTAACAATAGTGGCAACCAGAGGCAGAATCAATCCAGTTGGAGGCCGTCCCAGTCAGTTGCTAGTAGTTCCTCATCAAAAGGGAACCAATGGAAGAAGGAAGCGCCACCGAGAGATGAGAAAAAGCCGTTCTTTAGGGGCCGCGCCGAGAATTCGAGTTCAGCGAGTCAGGGCAATCCGCCAGTTCCTGATGGTCGGAATCGAGATAAGAAGTGTTTCAAGTGTCAGGGATTCGGGCATATTATGAGTGAGTGTCCGAACCGAAGAATTATGATCATGAGAGATGATGGTGAAGTAGTGACTGATGATGATGAGGAACGAGATCCGGAGATGCCAGCCTTGGTGGATCCCGACGAAGAAGAGGAAGATGAAGAGATCTTAGCACCGGATGGGCAGTTGTTTGTTGCTAGGCGTTCAGCCTAATGAGAGGGAGCAGCGGGAGAATCTCTTTCACACTAGATGTCATGTTCAAGACAAAGTGTGCAGTGTGATCATTGATGGAGAGAGTTGCACGAATGTGGCGAGTGCAACCATGGTTCAGAGATTAGGGCTGTCCGTGGTGAAGCATCCCAAGCCGTATCGTTTGCAGTGGCTGAATGAGACCAGCGTCATCAAAGTGACGAAGCAAGTGAGGGTTCCGTTCCGCATTGGGAAGTATGAGGATGAAGTGTTGTGTGATGTGATCCCTATGCAGGCGAGCCATATTTTGTTAGGTCGTCCGTGACAGTTTGATCGACGCGTCACCCATGACGGCTTCACCAACAAGTATTCCTTTGAGTATAAGCAGAAGAAGGTATCACTTGTTCCTCTTACTCCTAAACAAATTTATGAGGATCAAGTGCAGATGCAAAAAGAGGCAGAGAAGGTGACGTCCAAGGAGCAGCCGAATGAGCTGATCATCGATAAAAAGGCGAATGGCTTGATTCAGAAGTCCTTTCTTGCGAGGGCTAGTGATTTGAAGGAGGCTGCGAAAGAGGAGAGGCCGATGATAGTGTTGCTATACAAGGAGAACTTGATTATTGATACTGATCTCTCTTCTCTACTCCCTTCTATTCGTTCTGTTTTGCAGGAATTTGATGATGTCTTTTCCGAGGATATGCCCCCTGGTTTACCACCGATTCGAGGGATCGGGCATCAAATTGATTTTGTGCCTGGAGCTGTCTTGCCAAACCGACCATCTTACCGAACCAATCCGGAGGAGACAAAGGAATTGGAGCGGCAGATTGGCGATTTGCTAGCCAAGGGGCACGTGAGGGAGAGTTTGAGTCCTTGCGTAGTACCGGTTCTACTTGTGCCTAAGAAGGATACGACTATGAGGATGTCTGTGATTGTCGAGCCATTAACAACATTACGGTAAAGTATCGCCATCCTATCCCTCGTTTAGATGATATGCTTGATGAGCTGCATGGTTCTTGTGTGTTTTCCAAGATTGATTTGCGTAGTGGATACCATCAGATTAGGATTAAAGAAGGAGATGAATGGAAAACAGCTTTTAAGACGAAAATTGGCTTGTATGAGTGGTTGGTTATGCCTTTTGGATTAACTAATGCACCCAGCACATTTATGCGTCTTATGAATCATGTCTTGCGTGCATTCATTGGAAGATTTGTGGTAGTTTATTTTGATGACATACTTGTGTATAGTAAGAATCATGAAGAGCATGTTGTGCATTTGAGGGCTGTGTTAATTGCACTTAGGAAAGAAAGATTGTTCGCTAACCCTAAGAAGTGCGTTTTTAGCACGGATAGTATTGTGTTTCTTGGTTTTGTTATTAGTGCACAGGGAGTACAGGTTGATGAGGAAAAGATACGAGCTATCCAAGAGTGGCCGACCCCTAAGAGCATTGGGGATGTCCGGAGTTTCCATGGACTCGCTAGCTTTTATAGGCGATTCGTGCCTAATTTCAGCAGTGTTGCAGCACCATTAACCGAAGTCATCAAGAAGAATGTGGAATTCAAGTGGGGAAAGGCGCAAGAAGAGGCGTTTCAGCTTTTGAAGCACAAGCTTACACACGCCCCGGTATTATCTCTTCCTAACTTTTCTAAGTCTTTTGAGATTGAATGTGATGCTTCTGGTGTTGGCATTGGTGCAGTGTTGATGCAAGAGGGAAGGCCAGTGGCGTATTTCAGCGAGAAGCTCAATGGAGCGACGTTGAGCTATCCCACGTATGATAAGGAGTTGTATGCCTTGGTGAGAGCCCTCAAGACGTGGCAGCATTATTTGTGGACTCGCGAGTTCGTTATTCACACCGACCATGAGTCCTTGAAGCATTTAAAGGGGCAGAATAAGTTGAACAAGCGACATGCAAGGTGGATGGAGTTCATTGAGACGTTCTCATACGTCATCAAGTATAAGCAAGGTAAAGAGAATGTAGTGGCTGATGCCCTTTCTCGGAGGTATGCCTTGATCTCTACTTTAGATGCTAAGTTGCTTGGGTTTGAGTGTATTAAGAGTTTATATGAGCATGATGCTGATTTTGGTGACATGTATCGAGTATGTGAGAGATCTGGTAGTGGAGAGTATTTTCGGCATGATAACTATCTTTTTAGGAAGAATAAGTTGTGTGTTCCTAATTGTTCTCTACGTGATTTGTTATTGCTTGAGTCACATGGTGGGGGCTTGATGGGACATTTTGGTATTGCTAAGACGTTAGCTGTTCTGCAAGAGCATTTCTTTTGGCCTCATATGAAACGAGATGTTGAGAGAATTTGTGGGCGATGTGTTACTTGTAAACAAGCTAAGTCTAGAGTGAGTTCCCATGGATTGTATACACATTTGCCTATTCCTACAGCACCTTGGATTGATATTTCTATACACTTTGTGTTAGGTCTGCCTAGGACCAAACGTGGTAGAGATTCAATCTTTGTTGTTGTTGATAGATTTTCTAAGATGGCTCATTTCATTCCATGTCATAAATCTGATGATGCATCTTATGTGGCTGATTTGTTCTTTAAAGAGATTGTTAGATTGCATGGCATGCCTAGGACTATTGTTTCAGATAGGGATTCAAAGTTTTTGAGCTACTTTTGGAAGACATTGTGGTGTAAGTTAGGTACTAAGCTTTTGTTTTCTACTACTTGTCATCCACAAACTGACGGTCAAACCGAGGTAGTAAATAGGACTTTGTCTACTTTACTTCGTGCTATTATTAAGAAGAACATTAAGTCTTGGGAAGAGTGTTTGCCTCATGTTGAATTTGCTTATAATCATTCTGTTCATTCTGCTACTCAGTTTTCGCCATTTGAGATTGTATATGGTTTTAATGCTTTGACTCCATTGGATTTATCACCTTTACCTGAGCATGAACATACTAATCTTGATGGCCAGAAAAAGGGCTGATTTTGTAAAACAGATTCATGAGAAGGCAAGGATGAACATTGAGAGACGCACGAGGCAGTACGTCGAGCAAGCCAATAAAAGACGTCGCAAGGTGATGTTTGAGCCCGGTGATTGGGTTTGGTTGCATATGCGCAAGGAACGGTTTCCATTGCAGCGGCGATCCAAGCTACTTCCTCGAGGCGATGGTCCATTTCAAGTCTTGGAGCGTATCAACGATAATGCCTACAAATTGGACTTACCAGGTGAGTATAATGTGAGTGCTACTTTTAATGTTACTGATTTGAGTCCGTTTGATGTAGGTGACGCCTTGGATTTGAGGACAAATACTCTTGAAGAGGAGGGGAATGATGCAGCCCAAGGTTCATTGGTGCAAGATCCCGTACATGTTCCAGTTTGGCCGATTACGAGAGCACGAGCTAAGAAGTTCAAGGAGAGCATGATGAGTTTAGTTCAAGATGTGTGGGATCAAGAATTGATGAAGAAGCCCATTGGAGATGATAGATTGGACAGCCCGTGTTTAATTAATCTCATTACGTGCGAGTGGGCCGCCCAAGCTTGAAGACTTTATTTGTTTAAAGACTATAATTATGTATTGTCGTTTTTAATAGCCCATTAGTTATTAATTATGTTATTTTCGTGTGCTTGGGCTTTAATTATCTGTTTAGTTTAGTTGGGCTTTTAATTAGGTTTGTTTCCTATCTAGACTAGGATTAGGTGTTGCCTATATAAGGCTATATTGTGGACGATTTTTCGGCAGACTTTGATTAATAATATTTTCGTGAGATTTCACATTCTTTCTTGAGAGTTTTCGAATTCATCTTGATTATTCCAAGACGAATTCATTTATCGACGAATCGGCGAGTCAACCATCCCTCGTTCGTGTGTCAATCATTGTCCCCGAGTTGCTGCATCAACATACGTTGGGATATAGAGATTTCGATCATCTATATCATTTCGTGGTTAGATTCAGAGGTTTTGGGATCTTCCATCGTTCGTGTCCAATTGTTCGAGTCTTCCGCTTGCGAGTTCTTCGATCTGGCCTTCTTTAAGGATCGTATCACCCACTTTTATATAGTTTTAAATTGTGTTGTGAGTGGAAAAGTAAGTGAGGTGTGTGGGGTCTATTACTATAAATGGATGTGGCAAATTTTTTGTGGACGGACCAAAAAGAAAATTGTGGCAAATTTATCGTGGACCGAGGGAGTACTATTCACTAGTTCATTGATTTTATTTCAAAGGAAAGCAAAAAATCTGGGCTGGGAGCTCTTTCAAGTCTTCATCAAGAAGAAAAGAAATAATATCAATATTAAAATTGTTCACTGGAATAATTTTAAAACAGCTAGATATATATACCCGATCTTAAATAATACTCCATTTGTCCCAATAACGCAATGTCCCTCTTTCCTTTTTCGTCTGTTCCAATAGCAATGTTCCCTTTCAAAAATAAAAATAATTAACCCTTCAAAAAGCTTGGGATCTACCACTTTTTATCTTTTTACTCTTATTTCTTAATAGCCGTGCTCAAAAGAAATGAGACCGGACGGAAAGAGTATTCATTATTTTATTTTATTTCAAAGGAATGCAAAAAATCAGGGCTGGGAGCTTTTTCAACTCTTCATCAAGAAGAAAAGAAATAATATCAAAATTAAAATAGTTCACTGGAATATTTTAGAACAGCTAGATATATATACCCAATCTTAAATAATATTCACTAATTTATTTTATTTTATTTTATTTTATTTTATTTTATTTCAAATGAATGCGAAAAATCTGGGCTGGGAGCTCTTTCAACTCTTCATCAAAAAGCAAAGAAATACTCCATTCCTGTCTTTTATTTATTTTGTAGTTTTTATTTATTTTGTTTTATTAATTTGGTAGGTAGTTCTTTGAAAAAAGTAGTATATAATATCTAGCACTTTATAACTGTTGGGAAAATAATAAACATGTTTTGAAGTGATACCAAAACCTAGCTGACCCCAACCGAATAGATGAATGTATAAACCTTGTATTGTTTCCAGCTCACCTGTTTGAGCTTATAGAGTTTCTAAGTTTACAGGTAGAGTCGCTGAAGACAGCAGAAGACATGGCAGAAGACACAGCTAAGCTGGACCCAGCTGAGGTACTCAGCAGAGCAGACCAAGCAGAGTCAAAGACCCAGCAGTATCAAGACCCAGCTCAGTGACGGAAACCCAGCTCAGTGTCAAAGACCCAGCTCAGTGTAAAAGACCCAGCTTAGTGTCGATGACACAGCTCAGGTGTAAGACAGCTCAGGTTAATGACACAGCTCAGGTTGAAAACACAGCTCAGGTTGATGATACAGCTCAAGTCTAAGACACAGCTCAGAGTCGAGACACAGCAGAGTCCAAGACGCTGAAGACACAGCAGAAATGCTTAGCAAGCTCGAAGACGAAGACCTTCTCCAAGACAAGATCCCGATGTCAGAAGATCTTATCTGACGCAGTCAAATAAGAGAAGAAATAGCCTCTGCAGATGCAGACCTACTTCGTAGGTTAAAGGCCAGAAGTTAATGAGAGTAGGTAAGATTCCAACGGCTCTCTTCCAACGGCTAGTTTGAATCTCTACCTATATATATATCTCCTCACCATTGAAGAAAAGAGACTGGTGGTGAGACTAGAGAGACGACTGAAGAAATAAAAGAGCAAACAGAAAAATGAACAACGATCTTCAAAGCCAAATCTTTCAAGAACACCCAGCCAGTCAGCTGTGTTCTTAGTTGTTCACATATTCAGTCTTAGGCAGAATAGATCATAATAGAAATATCTTAAGCCTAGTTTGAACGAGTTCATCATACTCCTTGTTCTTCATTGTAAGAACTCGTTCATTGTTGGAAACCCCATACCCAAACCCAAACCCAGAAAGGTTAGGTAAAGGTACGCCTGCTCGAAGCGTGTAATTCGAGTGGTTAGGTTTTACAGTACCCGTAAACTGTAAGGAAGGTTCTTCAGTACCTGCAAACTGAAGGTGTAGGCTTGACAGTGCCCGTAAACTGTTGGAACACAACTCAGGTTCGAGTTGTGAAGTTGCTTGGTACTTGGAAACCAAGTGATAGTGAATTACCAGTGAACCTGGTCGTGGACGTAGGAGGTGTTACTCCGAACCACGTTAAAATTGCTCTGTTCTTTATCGTTTTGTTTTATGCATTTAGCTAACCTCTCATGCATACATTTCAAGCTGCATAAACTGACTAACTGAAAAGTGAAACAGAGCTTTGCAATATGATTTGAAGCAACAGACGGACTTTCCAAACCCACCAACTTCCGCACACACTCACACAACCAGCTATGTCAATCAAGCTGTCACCCAGCTGGATCGGACACAGCAGGCTCTCTGAAAAGAGTTTTAACTGGGAAAAGTTTTTAAACCTTGGTGTATTCACCCCCCTCTACACCAAGGTATCCGTCTTGGGACCAACAATAACCGACTGGTTTGCTGAAATAGAATGGGAATGGAATGGTCATTACTGTCTCCATTCCCAATCATACTGTTGGTGTATTTTTTTCAGAAGGAATGACTAATCCCATGAGCATCGGTTTAGCCATTCCTTCCCTCTCACTGGTATTAGCTAATCCCCATCTTCATGAATGATTATTATTATTATTATTATTATTATTATTATTATTATTATTATTATTATTATTATTATTATTATTATTAATGTTATAATAATTAATTATTATTATTATTATTATGAAAATAATTATAATAAAAACAATAATATTAAAATAATAAGAAATATAATTACTCCCTCCGTCCCAATAGCAAGGTCCCTCTTTCCTTTTTCGGGTGTCCCAATAGCAAGTATAATAATAATTAGTAAAATCATAATAAATAATAAATATTATTATTAAGCTAATTGTAGTAAGTATAATAAAAGCAATAAAACTAAAATAATATTTATTATTAGTATTAGTATTAGTATTAATATTAATATTATTAAAATTATTAATAATAACCAACTATAATAAGTACTCCCTTCGTCCACCAAAAATTTGCATCAAGAATTGTGACATGAATTTTATTATTAATCGTAAGAATAAAATTAGTCAAGAAATAATCATTCCATTCCTGATGTATACCAGCCATAGGAATATTATTACTTAATGCATTTCTTTCTTACCTTCATTCCATTGCAGGAGTCATTTCATTCCCACTAAATTTCATTCATATCTACCAGCCACCCACCTATATTCAAAGTTCATCAATTGCAAACTTGAAATTATTCAGTGGAATTTGGTCATTTGGGCATATAACAAATTTCAATGAATAATCATTTGAATTCATACTCAAAAACTTTTTTATTTTAACTTGAAAAACGAGAAGCGATAAAGATTGAACATACTTTAATTGAAATATATAGAACAAAATACATATTTGTTCAAGAACAATAATTTAAAATGCTCCTAATCATCTTCTATCTATTCATTTTTTGCATTTCTTTCCTCATGAAGTCCTTCACCAAGTAACTCTTCCCAAAATCCCTCATCAAGCTCTCGATCACAACTCACGAGCTGCTCGAAATTCCGATCCTCGCCGTCGCGGCCGGGTTTCGCCTTCCCCAATCGCTGCATTTCTAGGGCAAGAGCCTCGAGCTCGGACACCTTAGATCCACAAAAGTCGTCAAACTCAACCTTAACAGTACTGTTCAGCCCTCTGTCGCTTCGACTCGTCTCAGCAGCCTCAATAGGCCTCGGCCGCTTCTGGCCTACGTCCCCGTTGACCGCCTCCCTCCGCTCCCGACGCCGGACCAACTGATTAATAAAATCCGGATTCTGCATTGCCTTCGCCAAGAATCTCATCATCTGCTGCTGCTGCTTCTCTGTTCCTTGCAATCTTAGCTCAATTTCTTGCAAATACAATATAGTATTTTGCTGCTGCTGCCTAAGTTTCACCATCTCCATCATCAGCACGTGTTTGTCGCGCCTTAATCGATCGGCTTCGTCTTCTTGTCCGAACCGCCCGAGCTCGACGGCGGCGTCGTGCGGAGGCGGCGCCGCCGCCGCCGCCGACTTTTTTCTTCTAATGTTCTTGAGGAGATGCTTTTGGCCCCTTAAAAACTCCTCATTTGCGAATTCCCATTTCTCTGAATGGATCTTTCGAAATCCCTGCATCAATAATACATCAAATTCCACTCCTTTGAATGGAATTTCATTAAATTAATTCTCATTCAGTAGCATCATTCTTCTAGATTTGTCACAGAAAAATCTTCAAGAACCTTGAGCTAAAAAGAGGGGGAAAAAGAGAGTTTGTGCAATTAAATAAATTTACATCAAATAAGAAATCACTCACTCACATAAATATGAAAATACCCTCTGTTATCCTCTGTTTTTTCTCTAACAAAAAAAAAAAGAAAAAGAAAATACCCTCTGTTTCCTTTTTAATTTAATTTTATTAACATGTGACTATCATCATACATCACACGAACATGAAAGAGAGGATATGGCTCGTTTTAGACCATTCTTAATTCTAGCTTTCTTAAAATGTGCACACAATTGTATATTTGTTTCTCTTTCTCAAATCCATAAACAATTAAGAAAAAAAACTTTAGACAGATTAAATTCTAACTTTCTCGAATAATTGTCAGAATGTCGACGCACAATTCCCAACCAAAAAATATAAAGAAAAAGTAAATTTGAACTCTAGAATAAATTTGAACTCTAGAATCTAAAGACAATAACTTGCACAACTATTTCAAAATCCTTAACAATTAGGGGAAAAAAGAAAAGTAACAACTTAAATTTAGACCAGATTAAATTATAATTCTCTTAATTACGGGAGCGCTCGTATCTGTTGAAGCACCTTAACCTTCCATATTAACCTTAAATTTAAGTATTTTCCGAAAATTTTCAATTTTAACACCCTTCTTTATCGAAAATATTCAACGTTTACCGATATATTTCTGCATTCGCCCCTGCCTGTGCTCTACATACATTTGTACTTGTGCACACAAACTTAAAATCTTGGCTCGGAAAAATTAAGGAGAAATAGATCTAAAATGAAGAATGGAGAGAGAGAGAGAGAGAGCTTACATAAGTATTGAGCTGTCTAACAAAGCTAGAGAAATTGTTGTGCTTGAAATATGCAGGCAGAAGTAAAGAAGCAAAGGCGTTGGGATCCCACACTACAAAACTATGGCCGCCTCTGCTCCAAGAAACGATATGTGCGGTTGTCAAATCATCCACTATCTCGAATGTCTTCGTCAGAAACGGCGGCGGCCCCACTTCATGCAGCCCCTCCATCTGCCGGGGAGCCGCCGCCGCCGCCGTCCAGTACTCCGCCGCCGCCTGATGATCATTCTGCCATGAACTCGAAGATGACGAGCCCCCTGAAAACTCCTCCTTTAATATTGGGAATCTTGAATTCATTATCACGATCAAGATTTTTCCCAAACAAAAGGATTTTATTAGTTTTAGTTTTTGCTGCTGTTCGAGTTTCTGCAGAAATGGCAATGAGATGAGGAAAAGCAGAGGATATTAGATTTATTTATTTTATTTATTTTTATTTTTTTATTTTTTGAAGGGTGCATGAAATTGTTTTTCTAAGGATTTGAGATTTTAAGGAAGTTGTAGGAATTGGGGTGAGCTTTCTTCTTTGGGAAGAGGTTTGAATTGATAGGAGTGATTGCTGCGATAGAAAAATAATATGGTAAATATAGGAAATGGAATAGTGATATAGGCGATTAATTTATTTATTTATTTGGACTTTGGAGAAGGTTTTATTCTATTTATTTAATTTTGAGAAAGTTCTGGAGTTCTCAGACATTCAGGTTTGCAGCTATCAATATTGAGCTTTTTGGTGGTTTTGTCTTTTTTTCTTTCTTGTTTTAGGTCTTGGCATTGGGTGGCATCTAGAGGTGTCAAAAAGGCCCGGCCCGGCCCGGCCCGATTCGGATCGGGTTGGGCACTACATTTACAGGCCCGATCATTTTTCGGGCAGGCCCGGCCCAAAATGGGTAAAAGTTCGGTGGGCCCGGCCCGGAAAAATTACACTACAAAATGGTTTTTCGGGCCGGGCTGGGTTCAACTCTTTCAGACCCAGAGAATTTTTGGACCGGGCCGGCTCAGCCCAATTTTTCCAAAAAGCCCCGGTGGGCTAGGCCGGCCCGGCTCGGCCCAACATTTTGACAGCTCTAGTACTGGGAGCTGCCTCACATTTAATTTAACGATATATCAAGAGTAGAAGGTATAAGGAACAATTAGATTTTTGGGTTCAACTTATGCGATATCGAACGGATTGGCGTGATTGATATTTTGAGATAAAAATGACCAAATTGAACAAGTTTTAAGGTTTATAAAACAAATTCGCCCCAATTAATGCATACTATTTCATCATGGATTTCTGCTATTCTACACTTTTCATAGTGATGAAAATTTAAGGGCAAGTAGAGGCAGATAGAGACGGTTGATTATGACATGCAAATTAAATATTGGGATTGTTTTCTTTTAAATTTGAAAATGCTGAATTCTGATTGGTTGTTGTGGGCCACTTATCATTGGCTAATGCGGCTGTACGCCACTAGATTATGAAGGATCTTATGGCTAAAAATTGTTGACATTTTTTTGCCTCTTGTAGGGGTATAAATTTATCAAATTGACAATTGACCAAATTGTAAAAGTTGTTTATAATATAGATTTTATAGTTTTAATAGTAATACTTCATACATTTTGACATAAAGATAGTAATACTTCATACATTAATGGTAACTGCAAAATATAGATTAAAAAAAAATTGGAGTATTATTGCAAAATCCCAAAAGAGACTCGAGGACAAAAATAAAAATCAAGGAATAATCGGTCATTATCAATTTCACATCTAGGTATCATGAATTCTTTTAATAAAATTTATTGTAAAACTTTTGTTGCCTTATTTCATATTTTTTTATTTGGGTTCACTAGACGGATTTAAAATCATGAGGCAAAACTTAGAATAGCCAAAACACATAGTAAAACACAAATGTTGGCCACAAGTTTAATTTTTACAAATTATGGCAAACATTTGCCTTTTTGGTCGAAAATACCCCTCTTGTAGATGGAAGTTACTTTTTAGTTTTCACTTTTAACTTTTCAGATTTCACTTTTTTTTCAAATCGTCCAAAACAAATTCTCTCTCCTCTCTTCTCGTTTTCTGCAACCGCGCCTCCTCCATCACCGCGCCGTCTCCGCCACCGCGCCGCCTCCATCACCGCAACCGCCTACTGTCAACAAATATATTATCCACCACCACACCGTCTCCACCATGGTACGAGCAAGCAAAAAGAAGAAAACCGTTCAAGAGAAAGCGGCGACCACCACCGCGCCAACCGAAACACGAGAAGCAAGCTTACCACCGGAATCTATGGAGCACGAACCAGAAGAACAAAATCCGACGACCTTGGCGTCGAGATCCGAGGAAGCAGCGGCCACCGAACCGGACAGATCTGGAACGGACGAAGACGCACAACCAAACTACCCGCGAAACGACGATCCTTTTGGTGAATTGTTGGTAAGATTTCATCAATTTTGTAGATCTGGAAAAAAAGTTTTGAATTTTTTTATTTCGCGGGTTTCGTACGATTTATTTTTGAATGTAGATCTGGAATGATTTAGTGGTAAGAAATGTTAAACTTCTTACCTGAATATTGAATTGTTTGGTATGAATATGTTCTTCGTACTTGAGTATCGGTACGAGATGTCAAACTCCATGATTTGATATATTCGTGCTTGGTTAATGGAACGAATTGTAAATTCTTACATGGTATTTGGTAGTACTTGGTAAGAATTTCACATTTCGTACCATGATTTCGTATTTGGAACGAAATATGAAATTCTTACACGGTGATTAGTAAGAATTATGTAATTCGTACCAGCATATCACTTGAAACTTGGTACGAAATGTGAAATTCTTACCATGATTTGATATATTCATGCTTGATTAATTGTACGAAGTGGACAACATTTCATATTTCGTTCCAGCAGAAAATTCCTTGGTGCTTGACTATTGGTACGAAATGTGAAATTCTTACATGGTAATTAGTAAGAATTTCATAATTCTTACTAATAACTTAAAAACCTGGTACGAAATATGAAATTCTTACCATTATTTAATATATTCGTGCTTGATTAATGGTACGAAGTGGTCATAGTTTCTTATTTCGTACCAGCGTAAAATTCCTTGGTGCTTGATTATTGGTACGAAATGTGAAATTCTTACATGGTAATTAGTAACAATTTCATAATTCTTACCAGCGTATCACTTGAAACTTGGTACGAAATGTTCAATTCTTACCATAATTTGATATATTCGTGCTTGATTTTCAGAGTGCTTCTATGTGCAAGGTTGTGTGGAAATACAAGCGGCTTGCATTAGCCGAACGCCCTCACAAAGTAATGATGGCAGGTTATGAGTCAATGGTTGGTGATATTCGCGTCTGTTTAGAAACATTTGACGCTTCTGCTTTGGAACAGCTCAAGAAATCAGTTCTAGGTTCCTTCATGGACCTAACGGACTACAACACCCGATCCGGGAATCTGGTACACTACATTGTGTGCCGGCAGGTGGAACCAACACCTGATCTTGACCCAACCACACTTTGATTCAAGGTCAATGAAAAAGTTTTACGGTTTTCCCGTTTTTAAATTTGCGTTGGTCACTGGGCTTAGATTTGGACCAGCAAAATTCTACACGTACACTGCACACAATGTCCCACAAAGCTCAGTGTATACAAGACTATTTGGCAACAACCAGACCACGACAACTGCAGACGTACGCACTGCCTTCATAAATAAGAGGTTTGAAATTGACGGCGTGAGAGTGCGAGCAACTGTAGCAGACTACATCAAGTTGTCTAAGTTGCTACTTGCTTCGAATTACGTCATAGGGTTTGATACTACGAAGAAGAAAATTCCAACATGGTTGTGGGTGTTGCTTGAAGATGATAAAGCTGGGAGGATTTCCCGTGGGGTAGTATCTCCTACCAAGTATTGTTTGAATCAATCACGAAGGCTGTGACAAGAGATAAGGGGACTAAATCGGGTGTGCTAAGCTACCATGTGAAAGGGAACACACTTGCTCTGCTTGTATGTCAGTACGCCTGGTACGAAATTTCATAATTTGTACCTTAATTTGAAAATAATTCCGTCATTTTTCAAAATTCAGGATTGGGTGCATTCTGCTATACCAGCTATCGGAAGGACAATTGGAGGGATGAAGCCACAAAGAAAAATGCCTCGTTTCTTGAGGTATCGATATGTCAAGGACAACGAATTTCCCAGTGACAAGGAGATAGGAGAGGTACGTATTACTGTTAAATTCCAACATTCGTACCATGCCTACCAATATACTTAGTAGGAAATTCCAATAATCGTACCATATCCATCTGTATAATTGGTACGAAATTCCAATATTCGTACCATGTCTATCGGTATACTTGGTACGAAATTTCAAACTTTGTACCATACCTACCGGCATACGTGGTACGAAATTAATATATTCTTACCACACTTATCGGTATACTTGGAACGAAATTCCAAACTTCGTACCATGCCTACCGGTATACTTGGTACGAAATTCCAAAATTCGTACAATACCTACCGGCATACGTGGTACGAAATTACTATATTCTTACCACACTTATCGGTATACTTGGTACAAAATTTCAAACTTCGTACCATGCCTACCTATATACTTGGTACGAAATTCTAAAATTCGTACCATACCTACCGGCATACGTGGTACAAAATTACTATATTCTTACCACACTTATCGGTATACTGGTACGAAATTCCAAACTTCGTACCATGCCTACCGGTATACTTGGTACAAAATTCTAATATTCGTAACATGTCCATTGATATAATTGATACGAAATTCCAATTATTCATACCATGTCCATTGGTATACTTGGTACGAAATTACAATATTCGTATCACACCTATCGGTATACTTGGTCCGAAATTCCGAAATTCGTACCATACCTACCGGCATACTTGGTACGAAAGTCCAATATTCGTACCATGTCTATCGGTAAACTTGGTACAAAATTCCAATATTTGTATCATACCTACATGTACCAGTTTGAAAACACTAATCTAAACAGATCTATTTTGTAGGATCATGTCCCCCTGTTGGTACCATACAACCTGAAAATGGCGCAAGCGTACTGGAAATCTCTGGAGCAAGACCCAGAGAAGGAGGCATTTGCATTCCAGTACGATGCAAATGAAAGCAAGAAGAAGAGGCCGCGAGAAGAAGAGAACGACGATGCTGCCCCTACTGCTATCAATGCCCCTACTGCTGCTTCTACCAGTGCACCAGAGAGGATGACCCTATTGAAAGAAATAGAGGGTCTACTCCAGCACCACCATAGGCAGCTCGTCATTGAAGTAGGAGACTACGTGCTGAAGAAGCTTCGTGAAGCCGGGGCAGGGCTTGCAGGTGCAGCAGCAGAGCAAGCAGCAGCAGCAGAGCAAGCAGCAGCAGAGGCTGCAGAGCCAGCAGCAGCAGAGCAAGCAGCAGCGGAGCCAGCAGCAGCAGAGCAAGCAGCAGCAGGAGAAGAGTTTGAGCACGAACAGGTATAAAGCCATGTGTGTGGAGGGATAAACAATTTAATTTAAATTATGTATGTGTTGACAATTGAATTCATAAACTATAATGTACGGTTTGGGGCTGAGTTTTGGCCATTTGATTATGTACTTGGTACGAAATATTGTGGCTATCTACAATTGGTACGAACTATACCATTCATGTCGGTGTACTTGGTACGAAATTTCAGTATTCGTACCATTCATGTCGGTGTACTTGGTATGAAATTCTAATATTCGTACCATACAAATCGGTTACTTGGTACGAAATTTCAATATTCGTACCATTCATACAGGTGTACTTGGTACGAAATTCAAATATTCGTACCATGCATACCGGTATGATTGGTACGAAATTCCAATATTCGTACAATTCCTACCTGTGTATTTGGTACGAAATTTCAATATTAGTACCATTCATAACGGTGTACTTGGTACGAAAATCCAATATTCGTACCATTCCTAAATGTGTGTTTGGTACGAAAATCAATTATACGTACCATTTCATACCATTAAACTTGGTACGAACTTCAAATATTCGTACCATGCCTACTAATGAAATCTCAATACGGGAGTGATAATTGATGCCATTTCCTGTGCAGACCGATGCACAGGAAATACCGACCGATACACAACTAAATATGATGTATGACTATATCCTTGGATCTGACGACGTAACGCCACTCCAACAACAAGTCGCTCAGAGAGTGCTGCTCCAATCACTGCTCCCTTTTTTAATCAAAGGCCGGTGAGAATTAAATTTCTGGCAGCAGTTGTACGGAGTCCATTCCTAGTTGATGATGTGCGAGCTGGACGGGATACATTCGAACGTTTCTTGAGCTCAGAAAAAAGAGTGTAAGTTCACTTTTAGATAGTTTACAATAAGTGCATTACACAAATAATAATTAATATCGTCAATGAAATAGGAGGAATGTTGGATTGGCTTGGGGGGCTGAAAAAGACTTTTTTGAGTACATACTCAAGCCCACTAATAAGCTAGAAGATGATCACGTGGACTCCTACCTTGCCATACTTGCATCAAACCCGGTGTTCGCAGGTTTGGGTGAAGTTCACACCAACATAGCGCTGACCTCTACTTATTTTATGGTAATTCCTCCTTCAGAACCTGATTTTAATTGATTCAAAATATCAAGCAGCCTTGGTACGAAATTGCAATATTCGTACCGCGTTACAAAGTTGTACAGTATCGTTGTACAATTTAGCTTGTTCCACTGTTATTTTATTGATATATATCATCGTTTATTTATAGTGCACCGTTGAAAACGTGTTTGACTCGATGCATGACGGCATGAAAGTACCCTTTGAGGCATATGACTCTGATTTATTCGACCCAACAATTGAGGAGGTTATTCCAAAAAAGGACATGGAAACCCTGTTGTCGTATGCTGAAGCAATTCGACCATGTTGGGGCGCAAACATGAAACCTTGGATCGATTGCGACAAGGTAAAATAATTCAACTGACTTTAGAATTACATTTATTTCGTAATCAGCGTATCACACCTAGGTAAGAATTTAATATAAATTCGTACCGCATGTGGCATCAGCTTGCACGAAATACATGTAATTTCGTAATAAGTTTCAACTTCTGGGTATGAATTACAGTTATTTCGTAATCAGCGTGTCACACCTCGGTACAAGCATACTCCAAAAGAGAACATATTGGCAATTTCCTAGCCAATTTTAATCGAGAATTCAAGACTTCTACCGCATTGAAAGTCCCAAAACTATATGCCGTACCGGGCATCTACACTTGGCTCATCTAATAGGGTCAATGCTCACAAGCTTCGCATGTGCCCGAGGTGAGGTCAATTCCAAATTCTGCATATGCTCATCAAACTCCTCTATCTTATAAGCATTAAAAGCAGCCTGGTAAATGTTAATCACACCTTGACCCCACTTCCTAAGGTTGCCCTGAATATGATATGTGCACAACCCATGAGGAGTCCCTGAAAAGGCAGAATCTACTGCATTTTTATGCTAAGGTGCTGATCAGACACAATCAAGAGATTATCTGGGCATCCAAATGTCCGTCGAACCTGACGTAAGAGCCAAGTCCAAGATAAATCGTTTTCTTTGTCACCAACTCCAAATGCTAAGGGAACTATTTGTTCATTAGCATCCTTTGTTGATGTAACAAACATAACGCCTTTGTATTTTCCTTTCATATGTGTGGCATCAATCACCATCACGGGGCGACATGCACGAAATGCTCTTACACATGCAGCAAGAGAGAAGTAGCAATACTGGAAAGAACCGTCAGGATATGTCTGTAATTCCACAATGGAGCCAGGATTCAAATGCTCTAGCATGTAAAGGTACTTGGGAAGCATATGAAAATCATGAAAAAATATATAATCACATCAGGTACACATTGGTAGGAAAGGTACAAAATAATGTAAATCATACACAAACGAAGTACGAAATATCAAACATTCGTACAACTAGAAAATACGAAGTACGAACTCAACAAATTCGTACTTCGTCTTACAGTCTTACATGATATGTGGTAAGAATTACATATTTCTTACACAGCGTACCATGCTTTGATTTCTTTATGCTTGGTTATTTGTACGAAGTGTGAAATTCTTACATGGTACTTTGTAAGAATTTCATATTTCTTACCATCTTACCATTCTTTCATTTCTTTGTGCTTGGTTTACTGGTACGAAGTGTGAAATTCTTACATTATATTTGGTAAGAATTTTATATTTCATACACAGCGTACCAAGTGTACCCAAATTTAAATGTTCTTACGTAAAGATGCAGTGGAGACAAACCTGAAAAGACTTGACTGGATCGCCATAATTCAAGTTCAACGCGTAATTCCTACCAGCCAATGCAGTTGCATATTTTACATTAACACCAAATTCCCTTAATACTTGTCCCTGTATATCTCGCGGCCTAAGAACAAAACCATCTTCTGCCAAATTTGCGCCTACGTGTGCAGCTAAAACCTTCGAAGACACCTTTGGATGCGATTGATATCTCAAATCTGTCTCACAAGTGTGAGCACTCAATTCATATATTCTCCATGCATTACCAAAAGATCTCGCTCGCAAGATAAAATCGCATCTGTCTGCAAACTTGCAAACAACCTGATATCTGTCTGAATTTGAACGCACTGTTACAAACTCCACACGATTTTTCAGATGGTATACACCAAGAGTTGTGGTCATTTTCTCCTTACTATAGAACATGGCACCACTAACGACTTCACCAGTAACAGGCTCAGACGATATAACCAAATCTTCACATGCAACGGAAGCTTGGTATGTTGCACCCAGAATCAGCCACTGACAGGGTTTTTCTACAGAAGTTTGGTCCAGAATTTCTAATGCGGGCACAGTGGACCTATCTATACCAGAAAAGTCACCACAATCATCACCCTCATCATCGGAACTGCTATCATACATGTAGTCACGATCAAAAATAAATTCTGAGTCATTGTCATCATAATTCTCAGCCGCATTTTGCAAATTCCGAGCACCCAACGGATTCGTCCGATGTGAAGATTCGTTACTTCTACGTGAAACAGACACATGTATAGTAGGCAATTTCAACAAACCCATCAAACAAGGCCACTCGAAATCATCTGTTATCTTCATTCTCATAGTTTCACCCGCAGGGGACTGGACTAACGCGTCTATATCAAAAATATACAATCTCTTATCCTTCTTCAATCGCACTTCAAGCTTTTTCAACAAATCTTCAAATGTTATACCACTAAGAGGTACAGGGATATACTCTTTCCTCCCACCCTCGTATGTATTGTTATTCCAATCTCCTCCATGACAAACAATTAAAGAAGCTGGCACCGGCTGCATTAAATAAGTAAGTGGATAGTCAGGTACACATGGTACGAAAATATCAAAATTCGTACCTATAATGAATCTAACGAATGGTACGAATTATATTTATTTCGTAACCAGCGTCTCACACCTCGGTACGAATTTAATATAAATTCGTATCGCATGTGGCACCAGATTGCACGAAATATATGCAATTCGTAACAAGAGTGTCAACCTCTGTGTACGATCCTTACATATTCGTACCGTATACCATATCAGAGTGTGGCATGCAGATTAGAATCCATTTGGTGCGAATGGTACGAATTAAATTTATTTCGTAACCAGCGTCTCACACCTCGGTACGAATTTAATATAAATTCGTACCGCACGTGGCACCAGATTGCACGAAATACATGTAATTCGTAACAACAATGTCAACGTCTGGGTACGATCCTTACATATTCGTACCATGTACCATATCAGAGTGTGGCATGCAGTTTGGAATCTAGCGAATGGTACGAATTACATTTATTTCGTAACTAGCGTGTAACACCTCGGTACGAATTTAATATAAATTCGTACCCCATGTTGCATCAGATTGCACGAAATCCTTGTAATTCGTAACAAGAGTATCATCGTCTGGGTACGATCCTTACATATTCGTACCGTGTATCATATCAGAGTGTGGCATGCTGTTTAGAATCTAGCGAATGGTATGAATTACATTTATTTCGTAACCAGCGTGTCATACCTCGGTATGAATTTAATATAAATTCGTACCGCATGTGCCATCAGATTGCACGAAATACATGCAATTCGTACAACAAAGAATGCCAGCGAACTGTAAATTCGACGAACTGTAAATTCATGAGAGAAAACCTAGATCTAAATGTATAATTACCTCCATACAATTACAAATAATAACAGAAGCAGTTGTAGGCAAATATTTCAGAGGATTCGCCGCCGCAGATCTAGAAAATTGATCGCCGTGTCGCCGTGAATTAATCCACCGTCGCCGACAACCAACTGAAAAGAAAAAAAATAAGAAAGATGAGCTCGAGCTCATCTACCAGAAAGAGAGAAAAATATGCCGCCGCCGCCGCTCTATGAAAATATACATCCACAGATCTATAAATACGTCGCCGTGTCGCCGTTAATTAATGCACCGCCGCCGCCAACCAACTGAGAAGAAAAAAAACGAGAAAGATGAGCTTGAGCTGAAAGAGAGATAAATCTGAGGAGAAGGCGGAAAAAATAGAGAGGAGAGATTACGTGAGAGCTGTGAGAGCAGTAGAAAATACAAATATGAGGAGAGAGAAAAAGTAGATGGATAAAGTAAAAGTAAGGGTATTTTCGACCAAAAAGGTAAATATTTGCCATAATTTGTGAAAATTAAACTTGTAACCAACTTTTGTGTTTTACTATCTCAAGTGACTAAAAAGGTGTATTTTCTCTAAAATCATTGTAACTAAAATACATACTTCATATTATAATTTTCACAAAACTTTTTCAACCATTACAACTAACTATAACACAACATTTTAATTTTTTTTTACAGTTTTCACAGTGTTTAAATTTTTTGACTGAACTAAATAGGATTGATATTCTATTTCATAGTTTAAGATGTATTAGAACCTAATAAAATTTATGGGTTAGGAGAAATAAACATATAAAAAATAGAATAATACTTGTCGACATAGTATAAATTGTTTGCAAGTAAAAGACAAATATTTCGATACAGACGTCCGAAAAATTGTACGTTTACTTGCCCATAACCATGAAGGATAAAATGCCAAAATAGTACAAATTGGATTTTAATATAAGTGTACGAAATATTTAAGATTAAGACTTATTATTCACGCTCTCATTTTCTTTACCAGAGATTATACAGATTTTTACCAATTTCTTGAATCTCTTTGATTTTTACCAAATGATCTCTCGATTGATTCATACTCGAACAACGATGATTTAATAAAAAATTAATGATTCTTTAAGTAATCAAATGATCTTTTGCAATAATGTCATGGCGTAATTATGTAAATGTAATTGATATGTGTGCACCCAAAATTCAGACATCTATTTGGGATGAATACAGTATTTTGAAAATCTAATTAATTCATGTTTTATTTCAATTTAATAGTTATTCAAATTCTATTGAGTTGCACTCCTGTGCATACGTATGTACATACAATTGGATCCAGGATCCAAGATCCGACACGACCTAGACCCGGGTCCGATCCGATCAACGTTTGATCTGGTCAATGGTTAACGTTTGAATGTTGACTTTTTCGAATTTCAGTTTTTTTTCTCCGTCTTCGGCCTCCAATTTTAATTTATAGATGATGATTGTGGTAAAATTAATGTCTTTTAGCTCGCTCTGAGGCCTTCGGCTCCCCTCGCTCGATTCTTGAAAAAAATCAAAAGGTCAACAGTTAACATTGACCACTGATCGGGTCAGATCATGAGTTGTATCGGATCAAATCTGATCCGAATGTACCGTAGAAATGTTGCACACAAGTTTTTGTCAATTCTATTTCGGTACTGGAAAAATCTAATCATTATGTAAAGAATAATAATTTTGGGAGAGAATAAAACTAAAAATTAAAGCATAAGTGTAGCTATCAATGGAGAGGGAGCAAACGATGGTAGACCACCTTTCAACAACTTTTTGGTTCTCTCTCATTAATAATATGAAATTAAATAGCACTAGCAGACATCATATTACATAATTCATTTTAAAATATTATTTAGTCTATTTTTGGAAAGGAAAGCTGCTCATTACATGGTTTAAATAATTATTTTTTAAACACAAATTCAGAATAAATTATTACATCGGCCTTAATTTACTCTGTTCGAGAAAATCGTTTTATTCGCGAACTTACTAGAAGTCATATTCTAGAAAAGTCGTGTTGTTCTCGAATTTACTAAAAATGGTAATCCGCCGCTGTTGTATTTATCTATATATCTTCAATATTTTATTTAATTTAAGGATAATAAATTTAATAGAATATGGGGATATTATTTATCTATTACTATTATTCTTGTAAATTTTAATATACTATATTTATTAAACTTCTAACAAAGAAATTGAAAAAATAGATCATATGGCCTGGCCCATTAATCATAAAGAAGGCTTTGATAAAATTTATCTTTTAATTGTTCTATTTCTTGGGCAAAAAGAATTATTTTGTAACCGGGCCCATTTTATTATTATTATTATTATTATTATTATTATTATTATTATTATTATTATTATTATTGACTTGGGAAAGGGGACGTAGAAATTGAACCCGATATCTGTCTGATCACAGATAAGATCTATTACCGATATTATATCTATTTTTGGTTTTCAAAGGAAATAGTCCATCATGTTATATACTCTTTTTAGAAACATGTTTTATCATTTTAGAATAATGTAAAAATGTAAAATTATGCACAATGATTTTCAAAATTGTTTTTCATTAAGTTTACACGAATCTCTAATTTTGCATTGTCTAATTAGCTGGGCATAGACTAAGTGCAAGTCTTAGTATTAAACGTATAACATGTATGTTAATAATAACATTACAATTTTTGTAGATTACAAATATGTCACCCATATTAGGATCCATACATGGACAAAATTACAAACATGTCATTATTAATCTAATATGATGTATAATATTTTCGAGGACCACCCAAATTGATAGCCCACGACATATGATGGGCCAAATAATATCTAGTGGCTAACCAAATTACGAAAGTGAATTGTAACCAAATTTATCCACTTTGAATCTCGGAACCGGAACCGTGGTCAACGGTTTCCGGCCCGGAACCGCGGTCAACGGGCCGGTTCTGACCCGGAACCTTGTTCGGGACGGGCCGGTTCCGGTTCCAAGGGCTAGGAACTGTGAATCGGCGGTTCCACTTTTTTTTTTTTAATTTTGTAAAATATGTTTTGTGTTATCCATGTTAATTATATCCTAAAACAAGCAATAATGACAATTAGAATGATAAATGGAACAAAAAAATGTCAAAAAAAAAAGGTTCGAGGTTGAACCGGCGGTTCCGGTTCGGAACCCCCGAACCGCCGGTTCAACCGCCTAGGATTTTGCACCCATTTGAAATTCAAAATGGATGGCTAGGATTTCATCTTGTGATCCAATGGCTATGATTCAAAGTTTTCCCCCCCATTTCCTCCCACTTTCAACTATAAATACCCCCTACCCACAACCATTTCTTCACACCAATTACTCTCTTCTCTTACTCTCTAAGTTATTCATTCTTTTCAGTTTTCATTGTTAAATTTTCTAGCTCTTACTCTCTTAGTAGTTATAGCAAAAATATCTTCCTCCAACCCTCGTAAGGGTAAGGAAAAGGCAGTCGAAAATATTCGTGGTACTCGTGGTAGTGGTAACCCTCCTCGTCGTCCTCGTGGTGTTGTCATTCGAGAAGCGTTACAAGATGACTACTACGAAGATGATTCTTCCACTCCCACTCCCACAAGCCAGAATCCTCAATACCGGAGGGTCCCCACTCTCCGCCAAAGTGAAGAAATGGAAAACCAGCAGATGGCCGAAGATGCTGCTGCCTTTGCTGCCCACCAGATTGAAGCGGATAGGCTACTTGCTGAAAGCCTATATGTTGCCGACCTCGAAGTGGAGATGAATCCGCCCCACCAAATGCATCCTCCCAGCACTATGCAGTCGTCCCCCTTTCACGAAGAGGCAATCAACTTGGATAAGGATGACGAAATGGACGAGCAAGAGGACGGCGGAATGGCTGCCGAGAAGGGTCGTCGTACCAGAAAGGCGAAGCTGCAGGCCAAAGGAAAGAAGGAAGGATCCGAAGTGTTCTCAATATGGTTCAAAA
The DNA here is from genome assembly GCA_031470985.1 of Agastache rugosa. Classification (NCBI taxonomy): domain Eukaryota; kingdom Viridiplantae; phylum Streptophyta; class Magnoliopsida; order Lamiales; family Lamiaceae; genus Agastache; species Agastache rugosa. Next base: position 21,691,171 of record CM062608.1, on the reverse strand, counting down.
AGGTAACACTACCTTGTGCCGAAGGAGAAACTCCAATTGTAATGGCGTGCTGCAATTTCTGCGACCAGCAGTACGAGCATAAGAAAGGAAATGGGTATGGCACTTATAACCGCCATATACTCAAACACAAGCCTAAGGATCAAGAAAAAGGTACACAACAAGAAACTCAAACTCAACTAAACTTCACGCAAGGTAATGAACTCACTTTATTTAAGTATAATGATATAGTAGCTAGAGAAGTGATGGCTAAGTTTGTTGCTACTGAATCTCTTGCTTTCCAATTTGCCGATAGCATGCGTTTTGAAAATTCCATGAAAAAAGCATATAATTCTCAAGCTAAAAAAATCTCACGAAGTACCATGACTAGGACAATTGCTAAATTATCTATTAGATATAAAAAAGCATTAAGAGACATGTTTGCTAAGCTGCCATATAGAGTCTCTGTTTGTTCTGATATTTGGTCATGTGCTTGGCAACAAAATTCATATCTTGGAATGACTGTGCATTGGATTGATCCGAATTGGTGTATAAACAAACGCGTACTTTGTTTTAGGAAGTTTAATTGTACTCATAATGCTGCAAACATTGCTCTTTGCATTACAAAAGTGTTGAATCAATTTAGATTAACCTCTAAGATTTTTTCAATCGGTTTTGATAATGCATCTGCTAATACTGCAAGTGTGCCTGCTCTAATTGCTGCATGTAATCCAACTCTAGGAGGAAAATATTTTCATACTAAATGCATATGTCACATACTAAATTTATGTGTGCAAGATGGATTAAAGCAATTAGAAGGTTCAATTACGCCTATTAGAAAATGTGTTGCCATGTTAAGGGATAAAGCTAAGCTACACAGAAATTGGTTAAAATTTTGTAAGCAAAAAACTGGAAAAAGTAAGAGTTTTAACATTGATGTATGCACTAGATGGAACTCTACTTATGAAATGTTGGCAGCAACTTCTGAATATAAGGATTTATTATGTGATTTCTTTTCAACTGAGGTTAGCAACATGTTCTTATTGCCTTCTTATTGGGATGAATGCTCAGGTCTGATTGCACTCTTAAAAGTTTTTGAAACTGCAACTAAAGATTTATCTGGAGTTTATTATCCTACTTCATGTCGTGTACTATATCATTGTGTTGTTATCGTTCTTCAATTCTTAATATGCAGTACTAACCCAAGGTTGCAGGATTCTATAACTATGATGGTCATTAAATGGTTGAAATATTTTACTTATATTCCCGATGTCTTTTTGATTGCAAAATGTTTAGATCCCTATATGAAATTGGAAGGGGTTTGTGGTCTATTAGACTTGTATTTCAGTTATCGTGAAATGATATTTGGAGGGGGGGTGAGCGTGGTGAAGACTCTTTTGAATTGCCTAATATTGCATCTGTTAAAACTTCTCTAGATACGACATTGAGGGGTCTTTTTCAAAAATATGAATCTAAGTATTCGGATAGAGGGTTATCATCTAGGCTTAGTCAAAGACCAAGAAGCTCATTTAATCTAGGAATAGATTCTAGTTCTGTAGCTGCACAAAGACTTCAAAGTTTCCTTCAAAATCAGGGCACGGGTAGTAATATAAGCAGTGAACTTGATATCTATCTTAGCGAACCAAAAAGTACAGATTTAGCAGGTGAAGGGCCAAATGATGTTGATGTTTTGCAATGGTGGTCGAGGAGGCCAAACCAATACCCGATTTTAGCAATGATGGCGAAGGAGATCTTAGCCGTTCCGGCATCAACAGTCTCGGTGGAACAAGCTTTCAGTGTTGGAGGCTACGTGCTCGATGAAAGAAGATCGGTGATGACGCCAAGAAACCTAGAAGCTCAAGTTTTACTCAAAGATTATACATTGGCCGAAATGCGTGAACAAGAAAATAATTGGGATGAAATATTTGCGGAGTATCCCATAAGCACAACCGAGGCCGAAAGCACAGACACCGACTCTATAGCCACTACTGAAACCGATGAATTTGAAGATGATTGGGACTTTGACGCCGACATCAACGGGTAGTCCTAAATAATTTTAGACGAGTACTCTTTTTCCTTACTTGGTGTTTTTCCCATTGGGTTTTCGCCAAGAAGGTTTTAACGAGGCTCGGCCCTTGAGTTTTCAAACTTTGTGAATTCCAAGGGTTTTAGGATTTCGAGTTTTAAATAATAATATATTTCCATTTGTAATTGATTACACATTGTTATAAATGAAGACATATATTATTCTATTTCGATCTTATACATTACATTGATGATTTATGTGTTTCATTTCAATTAAAAAAAACGGTTCGGGCCCTAAACCGGCGGTTCCGACCCGAAACCGAAACCGTCCAATACGGGCCGGTTCCGACCCGGAACCGTGGTATGTGGCGGGCCGGTTCCGGTTCAAATTTCTCCGAACCGAAACCGGCCCGTGAACACCACTACTATGGTGATTGTAAATCAAATTAAAACTCCCCTACAAAAAAACAAGGATGGATTCTCTGTATGATTGACCGTATCATACGATTGATGCAGTCACTTCAACTTTTTTTAATTAATTATTTTTAATTAAATTTAATTAGATTTAATTGAGAATTATAAATTTTAATCGAGATTTTTAAGTTCAAAATAGAAATAATAAAATTTAATTAGAAATTAATAAACCGTAATTTTGTTTAACTGGCGGGAAAAATAGAGAGGAGAGATTACGTGAGAGCTGTGGGAGCAGTAGAAAATACAAATATGAGGAGAGAGAAAAAGTAGGTGGGTAAAGTAAAAAGTAAGGGTATTTTCAACCAAAAAGGTAAATGTTTGCCATAATTTATGAAAATTAAACTTGTGGCCAACTTTTGTGCTTTACTATCTCAAGTGACTAAAAAGGTGTATTTTCTCTAAAATCATTGTAACTAAAATACATACTTCATATTATAATTTTCACAAAACTTTTTCAACCATTACAACTAACTATAACACAACATTTTAATTTTTTTTTGCAGTTTTCACAGTGTTTAAATTTTTTGACTGAACTAAATAGGATTGATATTCTATTTCATAGTTTAAGATGTATTAGAACCTAATAAAATTTATGGGTTAGGAGAAATAAACATATAAAAAATAGAATAATACTTGTCGACATAGTATAAATTGTTTGCAAGTAAAAGACAAATATTTCGATACAGACGTCCGAAAAATTGTACGTTTACTTGCCCATAACCATGAAGGATAAAATGCCAAAATAGTACAAATTGGATTTTAATATAAGTGTACGAAATATTTAAGATTAAGACTTATTATTCACGCTCTCATTTTCTTTACCAGAGATTATACAGATTTTTACCAATTTCTTGAATCTCTTTGATTTTTACCAAATGATCTCTCGATTGATTCATACTCGAACAACGATGATTTAATAAAAAATTAATGATTCTTTAAGTAATCAAATGATCTTTTGCAATAATGTCATGGCGTAATTATGTAAATGTAATTGATATGTGTGCACCCAAAATTCAGACATCTATGTTGGGATGAATACTGTATTTTGAAAATCTAATTAATTCATGTTTTATTTCAATTTAATAGTTATTCAAATTCTATTGAGTTGCACTCCTGTGCATACGTATGTACATACAATTGGATCCAGGATCCAAGATCCGACACGACCTAGACCCGGGTCCGATCCGATCAACGTTTGATCGGGTCAATGGTTAACGTTTGAATGTTGACTTTTTCGAATTTCAGTTTTTTTTCTCCGTTTTCGGCTCCGATTTTAATTTATAGATGATGATTGTGGCAACATTAATGTCTTTTAGCTCGCTCTGAGGCCTTCGGCTCCCCTCGCTCGATTCTTGAAAAAAATCAAAAGGTCAACAGCTAACATTGACCATTGATCGGATCAGATCATGAGTTGTATCGGATCAAATCTGATCCGAATGTACCGTAGAAATGTTGCACACAAGTTTTTGTCAATTCTATTTCGGTACTGGAAAAATCTAATCATTATCTAAAGAATAATAGTTTTGGGAGAGAATAAAACTATAAATTAAAGCATAAGTGTAGCTAGGGCTGTCAATTTAGGCCAGGCCCGGCCATTCGGCTTATTCATTCAGGCCGTGAATTCGGCCCGGCCCGAAATGGGCAAAGCCCGGTGGGCTCGGGCCGGCCCGATAATACTATAATTTATATTTCGGGCCGGGCTGGGCTGCCCAATTTCAGGCCCGGTGAATTTTCGGGCCGGGCCGACCCGACCCGATTTTTCCCAAAAGCCTGGCGGGCTCGGGCTGGCCCGGCCCGGCCCGATAATTTGCCAGCTCTAATGTGTAGCTATCAACGGAAAGGGAGCAAACGATGGTAGACCACCTTTCAACAACTTTTTGGTTCTCTCTCATTAATAATATGAAATTAAATAGCACTAGCAGACATCATATTACATAATTCATTTTAAAATATTATTTAGTCTATTTTTGGAAAGGAAAGCTGCTCATTACATGGTTTAAATAATTATTTTTTAAACACAAATTCAGAATAAATTATTACATCGGCCTTAATTTACTCTGTTCGAGAAAATCGTTTTATTCGCGAACTTACTAGAAGTCATATTCTAGAAAAGTCGTGTTGTTCTCGAATTTACTAAAAATGGTAATCCGCCGCTGTTGTATTTATCTATATATCTTCAATATTTTATTTAATTTAAGGATAATAAATTTAATAGAATATGGGGATATTATTTATCTATTACTATTATTCTTGTAAATTTTAATATACTATATTTATTAAACTTCTAACAAAGAAATTGAAAAAATAGATCATATGGCCTGGCCCATTAATCATAAAGAAGGCTTTGATAAAATTTATCTTTTAATTGTTCTATTTCTTGGGCAAAAAGAATTATTTTGTAACCGGGCCCATTTTATTATTATTATTATTATTATTATTATTATTATTATTATTATTATTATTATTATTGACTTGGGAAAGGGGACGTAGAAATTGAACCCGATATCTGTCTGATCACAGATAAGATCTATTACCGATATTATATCTATTTTTGGTTTTCAAAGGAAATAGTCCATCATGTTATATACTCTTTTTAGAAACATGTTTTATCATTTTAGAATAATGTAAAAATGTAAAATTATGCACAATGATTTTCAAAATTGTTTTTCATTAAGTTTACACGAATCTCTAATTTTGCATTGTCTAATTAGCTGGGCATAGACTAAGTGCAAGTCTTAGTATTAAACGTATAACATGTATGTTAATAATAACATTACAATTTTTGTAGATTACAAATATGTCACCCATATTAGGATCCATACATGGACAAAATTACAAACATGTCATTATTAATCTAATATGATGTATAATATTTTCGAGGACCACCCAAATTGATAGCCCACGACATATGATGGGCCAAATAATATCTAGTGGCTAACCAAATTACGAAAGTGAATTGTAACAAAATTTATCCACTTTGAATCTTTTAATACTATGGTGATTGTAAATCAAATTAAAACTCCCCTACAAAAAAACAAGGATGGATTCTCTGTATGATTGACCGTATCATACGATTGATGCAGTCACTTCAACTTTTTTTAATTAATTATTTTTAATTAAATTTAATTGAGAATTATAAATTTTAATCGAGATTTTTAAGTTCAAAATAGAAATAATAAAATTTAATTAGAAATTAATAAACCGTAATTTTGTTTAACTAATATTAATTAATTAATTAAAATAAAAAATAAGGAAAGAAGAATAAGTAAATCAAATTAAAGCAGTTGAGCGATCCATAACGTTTTATTGAATTCCTATAGTTTTCTGAAATTATATTTAATTCTATTAGTACAAAATTACACAAATTATGACCAAATTGCAGATCCGAATATTATACAAGTACTCATTGCTTCATAACATTATCCCAGTTGCAAAAAACTTGCCTCCAATAATAATAATAACAATTCCTCTAACAATAAGTAGCTACTTTCCACATTTTTAAAATGATTTTTCCACATATTTTTGTACAAAATAAAGTCATGCCACGACTTAGGTTCATTCAAACAATAAAAAACTAGAGCAAAAGAGCATGTCGATAAACAACAACAATCAAGTTTCAAGTCTTCACAAAAATACCAAATTAATCACCAACAATAAATATGAAAATAACGAATTTTTTTTTATTTTATCCGAATTAACCGAACCAAATTAAATTTTTTCAGTTCGGTTCGATTTTTGATTTACGAAACAATTTGTTCACACCTAGACTAGAGAGCCTTCTTCACGCTCCATCTGCTGCAAGATTTTCATAGCGCGAGCAAAAAAAGCATGTCAATAAACAACAACAATAAAGTTTGAAGTCATAACAAAAATACCAAATTAATCACCATCAATAAATATGAGAATAACGGAAAAATAACCGAATTAATCAAACCAAATTAAATTTTTTTCGATTCGGTTTTCGATTTGCAGAACAATTTGTTCACACCTAGACTAGAGAGCTCCTTCTTCACGCTCCATCCGCTGCAAGATTTCCATAGCGCGAGCAAACGTGCCGTAATGAAGCATAAGAAAATACACAACGATTCTCTTTTTACACAACATACGAACTTGGTCTCCATCACCAGAATTAATGTGATATAACATAGCAAAATTTGAAAGCGCAGCGAAACCAAAACTCATAAATAACACAACAAACACAAGAAAAGGAGGTGTGTGAGGGAGCACTATCATAGCTATTTGGCACAACAATGTGTAAATAGCACATTGGTACGTATTTTCTTTGAATAATTCCTTCAATTCCCACTCTATATCTCCTTCACAATTACCTACAATAAAAAAATAAAAATAAAATTAAGAAACGATCAATTTTAATTTTTCATAACATTAGTTAATTCAAACTAATAATTAAACTCACCGGTGATTGATGTGTTGGTCGGCGTCGTCATGATTTTTGGGATACTCAAATTTAATTTGGAAAACAAAACAAAAAAACAAAACAAATCCAATAGTTTCGGCAGATAGAAAAGAAAATACACACACACAGCAGATATATAAAGCATATCTAAATATACATACGGGTATATATGGAATTCTTAGGGATTTGATTAATATTTATCTAAGTAGGAAAAGGAAAGGTTATATATATCCATATCTCTTCATATGTCAATTAAGTTTATGGATTTCCATCTTCAAATTCAATAACTATTAGTAATATAAATCAAATCCCCCTATGCACATTAATTTTCAAAACTGATTTTCGTTTAAACTTAATTAATCTCATTATTATTTAAAATATTATGTGTGTAATTTTATACAATATTAAATAAATTAATTACATATTCAAGCTGGAGAATTATTGTTGCTATGATTGTCTTGAGCCCATTAATTATCCAATTTGGCAAACATAAACCTAAGAATTTTGACTAGGCCCAAAAACAAATCCATTAAACTATAGTGTTAAAATGAAATCTATTATATTATTAGTTTGAGCTTGATTAAGATCGTATACCTTCCCCCCAAAAAAAAAATCGTATAAGGATTTTCTTAACTTACGCATTTTATGCTCATATCCAGACACAACAGAATCTTTTGGTTTTAAAATGAATTTCTTCATCCGAATCACCATGTATGAAAGTAGTTTTCACATCCATTTTATGTATAATCAAGTTATAAAATTGTTGTTAATTGTAGAAATTTTAGCACATCAACCAAATAGAAATAGTCCAAAAGGGAGAAGGGAGAAGTGATAGAAAGCAAAAGGAAACTTCAAAAGAAAAGAGTGAACACACGAAAAAAGACTATTATTTCTAACAAAATATGCATACTTTGGTATGATATAATTAAGCTTGAGACATTATCGTGAAAATATTAAAACTCTAGGTATAAAATGATTATGTTTAAACATTGAGATATTAAGTAATATGCTAATGGAGTATTTTGTTTTTTTGGGGTGTTCAATTAGGGGGTTTCCAATTACTTTTAGCACTTTCCTCAAAATACAACGATTTTTTTTTTCTTCAAAATTTTATCACTGTCTTCAAAATTAGAGGTGGCAAAATGAATCTGATTTTATTTAGACAAGGTTTGGCTCTAAGATTATAGGTCGGGTCCAATGAAATTACGGACCAACAACTCCTTTTGAATAAGTGACAACATTTTCTTATTTGGTTATTCTGGAATAAGTAATCACTTTTCTTATAAAAAAAAATATGTTTTTTCACACAAAAAGTAATGAGCTCCACCACCTTCGAATAAAATTTTGTTAAACATCAATATCTCGTGAAACTACATCTAGGGGTGAGCAAACCCGCCCCGAACCCGCTAAACCGACCCGGACCGACAGGTTCGGGCGGGTCGGTCCGGGTTTCAGTGTAATTTATGTCCGGGTCGGGTCCAATTTTAAGGACCGAATTTTTTTCGGGTCGGGTCCGGGTTTAATTTTCTCAACCCGCCCAAACCCGGACCGACCCGTATATATATATATATATATATAATCAATTATTTTATTTTTATTTTATTTTTAATTTGAATCTTTCCTAAACTAAACCTAGTAGCAGGCTAGCAGCAACCGCTCTCAATCACACTCACTCACTCTTCTGAGTCTTCTTTCCTCCACTCTCCGCTCTAGCCTCTAGCGCCGCGCCGCCGTCAGGCCTGTCCCGTCCGTCAGGCCTGTCCCGTCCGTCACAGCCACAGCTACCAGCCGGCCAGTCATCACCGTTTGCACGCCGGCACCGCCCATCGACCAGTAGTCCACGGCCAGTTGTCAGACTCGACACTTTGACAGCTGACCCAGTTCGCCCGCACCCGCCTCCGCCTCCAGGTTTCGCCGCTCGCTCCAGTCCACGCCTCCACCTCAACGGCTCCACCGCTCGCTCCAGTCCACGCCTCCACCTCTACAGCTCCGCCGCTCGCTCCAGTCCACGCCCCCATCTCCACGGCTCCGCCGCTAGCTCCAGTCCACGCCTCCTCCTCTACGGCTCCGCCTCCGCCTCCAGGCTCCTCCGCTTCAACTCAGTCCACACCTCCACCTCCAGGTCCTCCACGGCTCCAGATATACCCCACGACAGATATACTGACCGACAAGATCAATAGAAGAAAAATGAAGGTTTTTCGAGAGCTTAGATCCGCATGAGGTTTTTTCCGTTATGATAGAAATAGTTGTGAAAGAAAAAGCTTCTAAATAGAAAAGGTACGTAGTAGCTTTACTGTCTTCTCGGCTTTACTCGTCTTGAGCTAGAAGCTTGATTGTACTTTCGTTCTTCCTCAAGTGTATGCGTGTAAAGTCAATGTTGCGGAAATGTCCCGTTCAAAGTATGGCAAGGAGCTTCCGCCCTGGGCTTTCTCTTTCGGATGTTCTTTCTTGAAATCCCCTGTTTGTTTGGAAGGGCCAAGCCCGTGGTTCATAATAGAACGGGTGAGAAAGACCCGCGGCCTCTGTAGCACAAGAATTATCGTATGTAATATCCGATTGTTTGATTACTGAGAGTCTTGGTTAATAATTAGGTACCCGACATAGGACTAAGTTAAGGCTAAGGTGAAAAGGCAGAACTCTCAGCGCCTTGCTTTCGATCTTAGCAATCTGAACATTCTTTTTCTTGTTCGTGTTAAATTGTTAATTGAGTGTAAATTTCAGAATGTTTAAATTTCAGAAGGTTTAAATACAGCAATTTGTTTACTATTCATGTTCCTATCAATTAGACTAATTTCAGATCCATTTAACTCTCTCTTTTCTTTTTCTTGTTCGTGTTAATTGATTGTAAATTTCAGATTTGCATTAAATTTGGTTATTGAGTGTAAATTTCAGTTTCTCATTTTTATTTGTAGGTGAAAATATGTCTACAATTGCAACTGATCAACCCGTAGCAGCAGAAGGTGATGCTCTTCCACCTGAGAATGTTTCAACAACACAAAAGAAAACTGGAAAGAGAACTTCTCCAGCTTGGGATCACTTCACCCGCTTTACGGATGAAAATGGAGCCCCGAGAGCTTATTGTAACTACTGCAAGCAGGAATATTGTGCAAATACATCAAAAAACGGTACGTCTGCTATGATGAAACACCTTGACAGATGTAAACAAATGCCTAGTGGAATCGGTCCTAAACAAAGTCAGTTGTTTTTGCATCAAATTACTGAGGGGGGGGGGGATGAGACTTGTGAGCTTGAAATTTGATCAGGAGGCTTGTAGGAGGAAGTTGATTGAGATGATAATTAAGGATGAATTTCCTTTTAGGGTTGTTGATGGTAAGGGCTTTAGGGAATTTGTTAGGATATTGCAGCCTATCTTTAGGCTCATCTCTAGGTGGACAATCTCAAGGGATTGTTATCAGTTATATCTTGATGAAAAACTTAAACTCCGTAACTTTTTCATTGGAAGTGGTCAAAGTGTCTGTATCATTACAGACACTTGGACTTCTTTGCAAAGATTGAATTACATGTGTGTTACTGCTCATTTTATTGATAAAGAGTGGAAGTTGAATAAGAGAATTATCAATTTTTGCACAATTGAAAGACATCGGGGTGAGGATTTGGGTAGGCAGCTTGATACTTGTTTGCGTGAGTGGGGGATTGCTAGTGTATTTGCTGTGACCGTTGATAATGCTTCATCCAATGATACTTGCTTGTCTTTTTTGAAAACACGGTTAACTTCAAGGGGTTGTTGTCTAGCAAAGGGTAAATTCCTTCACATGCGATGTGTGGCTCATATAATTGCTTTGATAGTTGGTGATGGGTTGAAGGAGATATGCTCTTCAGTTAAGAAGATTAGAGAAGCGGTGAGATATGTTAGGCAATCTTCGGCAAGGTTGGTCAAATTTAGGGAGTGTTGTAAAGAAGAGAACATTGAGTGTAAGAGTCTTCTATGCCTAGATGTACCTACTAGGTGGAACTCGACTTATCTAATGTTGTATGTGGCTTGCAAGTTTGAGAAGGCATTTGAGGCTTATAGTGTGAAAGATCCCTTCTTTGGGATTGATCTTGAGGATGGTGTTCCATTGGGTATAGATTGGGATAATGGTAGAAGGATGTGTGAGCTTCTTGCTACTTTTTTTGATTTGACACTTAGAGTCTCTGGCACACTTTATGTTACTTGTAATGAGTTCTTACATGAGATTACTTCTGTTAGTACTTTGTTGAGTGATTGGGTGGTAAGTGATGATGAAGATGTGAAGTCCATGGGGATAAAAATGAGAGCAAAGTTTGACAAGTACTGGGGAGATCCACATAAGATGAATCACATAATCTTTTTGAGTGTTATTGTTAATCCTAGGTATAAATATGAATTTCTTGAGTATGTACTAGTTCAAGAGTGGGGTGAAGAAGTTGGAAAAAAAGTGGGTAAAGGGATTTTGGAAAGCTTGCATGAGTTGTATGGTGCATACAAAGAAATTTATCAACCTGCAACCACCACAGTCACACAATCTCAATCTTCAAAGCAAAATGAATCATCTCAAAGCTTGAAGAAACGCGTCATACTTGAGAGATTCAAAAGGCAGAAAGCTCAAGTTGGATCAGTCTCTACAGTAGATGAATTGGATGTCTATTGTAACGAGATTGGTTGCCTCGTCGGATGATGAGCACTTTGATATTTTGATGTGGTGGAAGCTTAACCAACATAGGTTTCCGGTTCTTTGTCATCTCGCTCGAGATGTGTTGGCTGTCCCGGTTTCTACAGTGGCCTCAGAATCTGCTTTTAGCACCGGGGGAAGAGTTCTCGACCCTTTTAGGAGTTCTTTAACTCTTAAAATTGTCGAGTCGCTCATATGCACCCAAGATTGGTTAAGGAGGGCAAAAGATAAAATTACCATTGAAGAAGATATAGATGACATACAAAAGCATGAAGAAGGTCATCTTTAATTCATTATTTCACTATATATATATATATTACTTGTGTTATAAAATGTTTGATTAATTTTAATCTTATTATGTAGGTTTGAAGAACCTTTCCATCAATGAAAAGAGTGAAGAAAGTATGACTCAAAGTGAAGGAAGGAGTAGCCAAGTGTGACTCATAACTTTGGGTTGAATTTGAAGTCTTTAGAATTTAAACTCTTTACATTTGTTTTTATGAATATGTAGTTGGATAATGTGAACTATTATGTCATAGATTGATTTCAATTTATGTTTTTATTGTGGACCGAGAAAATTAGAGATTAAATGATGTTTTATTATGAGTTATTGCTTATTTTACATGTTGAATATATGCTGGAAATGATGCAAAAACAGGAAAAAGTTATTCTGTCCAAAATGTCCCGGGTTGGACCGAACCCGACCCGAACCTGAGGTTCGGTTTCGGTCCGGATTGGGTCGGTTTTAATTTTATATTCAGTTCGGGTCGGTCCAAATTTTTAAAAATTTCGAATCGGCAGGTTAGGCGGGTCGGTCCGGGTCGGACCGAATGCTCACCCCTAACTACATCACATAACGAAGCGGAAACCCATTTTTCTTTTTTTTCCTCAACTGACGAGAAACAACATTGAGTAATTAAATATAAAAAAAAAAGCTTTGAGTAATTAAAAGTACTATCACCTCTGTCCCCTAATTAGTGTGTCCACTTGCAAAAAAATATCGAATAAATATTTTATTTGAAAATTTATATCAAAATAATACTATCAAACTGTTAAATTTACCCCTATCATTAATTATTTTTTTCAATTTTCACACAATAATTAGAAAATTAGGAGTAAAGAAAATAAAATTACCCACTTCAATAGTCTGTGTTTACAAAAAAAAATATTACTCACAACATTACTACATGCATTTTGACTGTTATTTCACTTATTATTATTTATTAGGAGACGGAGAAAATAAGTACACGAGTTATTTTACCAGAAAAATTATAACTTTAAATTAGGCAGCTCAAACTCAAAGTCACTTGGCTGAAGAACTGCTTTTTTTTTTCTTTCAATAATTATTACAGCTTATTTCGAGGTAACTTTTAATTCAAATTAGTAGCTTTATTGTTGCCTGCCGAACATTAAAATCCGAAATTAGAGCCCAAAACTCATACATGAGTGATTCTCTACTATTACTGTTTGTCGCCACGGTTATAAATAAAGATAATATTTCTTCTATTTTTAAATAAGTATCTCGAGTCATCAAAAAACATATATTAAGGCAAAATGATCATATTTACTCCTAATTATTGTATAAGAAATTAAAAGGGAAAATCTTTTGCCTTGAATCAAAGATAAATATGACAATTCGATCTAAATTTTGCATAGTAATCTGCGATACGACGTTTATTCAGAAACAAGATATATGACGGTTTGAAACACTTATTCCGAGACAGAAAGAGTATATTAATGGGAAATTAATATTCTGGCCGTCCACGGCCTATTTGTTTGTATTTTCTTTTTGGTCTGTCCACCACCTATTTGCTTGTTCCATTTTTAGTAATATGTACCACATAACCCACTTATTTTCAACCACACAACACATCGAAAAATTGAACTCTTATTCCATCCGCTCATAACACATCTACCAATTTAATTAACCAAATTATTAAAAACCTTGTCCGTCGAGGACGAACAAAAATAAATGCGCCATTTGTTGATACAAATATGACGCACAACTACTAAAGATTCCCAGATTTTCACTCTCTTCCCTTTTGTTAGAGCATCTCCAAGAATTTCTCTATAACAGAGAAATTTTTTCTCTATTATACAGAAAAAAACACACACCATATCTAACAATTACTCTACTTTCTACTCTATTTCAATAAAATCATATTGTTTCTTTAATTTTACACACTATATTAATCTTATATTAATGATAAGCTATAAATTAATAAAAAATAAATGCACAAATCATATTGTTGGAATCTAGTTTTTAATTTTTGTATCTATAAATATTGTTGGAATCTAGTAATGTTGTGGAATCTTATTTTTAGTTATTTATGTTGTTGGAATCTAGTAATTTTATATGCCAAATATTTTTAATATAGTATATAGTAGTATAATTTAATATCTAAAATATAATTAAATGTCATATGTTTAATGAAGTACTACTATAACTAAATGTAATAAAAGAAAAGGAAAAACAAAAAGAAAATTATAGAGAAATGAATAGTGTTCATCTACTAGTAGAGAGATACTATTCATTTCTATCATAGAGTAAAAGAATAGAGTATTGTTGGAAAGAAAAGAGGCTCTAAAATAAAGATAAGAGCTATTATAGAGCTCTATTATAGATGCTCTTAATAGGTCAAATTTAAAGACTGTGTTGTATAATAAGAAAAGTTAACTATAATATAAATCAATAAACAGAATTAAATTTATTATCAAAAAATATAATATTCTTTCTGTCCTAATAGCAAGATTGTTCTTTTCTTTTTCGTCTGTCCTAATAGTAAGGTCCACTTCGAAAATAGAATTAATTAACCCTTCAAAAAGCTTGAGACTACAACTTTTTATCTTTTTACTGTTGTTTGCTTGGGACTTCCACTTTTTTTATTTGTTTATTGTTGTTTCTTAATAATCATGCCACAATAAATGAGATCTTGCTATTGCGATTAGACGAAAAAAAAAAAGAGAGAGAGAGAGAGAGGGAAAAAGAAGTGAGAGAGAGGGAGGGTCTGGCGATTATATATAATTATCATAATCATTAATCATAGAATACTGGGTTTGCAAATCTCTCCATTCACCACAGTTCCGCCGTGCTGCAACCCTTATTACAACAATCATCATCCTCTTCCTACGATGTTTTTCAATCAGATTTTCCATAAATCTGTCGCGCTTCTCCTGCACTAACCTCATCTTCCTCTAAACATCCCTAAATCCAAACCACCCTAAAAACGGCAGAAAATCGACGACGTTCGCTTCCATCGTCACCGCTGCCATCTCCGCCATAATCATCCCGGTCACCACCTTGTACATATGCTCGAGAATAACGCTTTCATGTCAACATCAATTCTGCTATTTTGGGCGAGTTTCCGGACCAGAAAGCGGGCCTCCTCGGCCCGAATAGTGGAGAGGGCGTCGAGTTTGTGGGCCGAGAGGAAGTCGACGGCGGAGATGCGGCGGAGGGGAACGCCAGTGGTCGCCGTAAGAGGCCCATGCGAGGCTGGTGAAGTTGTGGCCGAAGTGTTGCCGTTGAGGAGATTGGGGCGGTTGGCGAAGACGACGTCGTTTTATGTGAGAAATTGTTGGGCTGCGGACGGGGACTAGATGAGGAGAGCGGGCCGAGAGCCGGTTTGGAGGAAGAGGGCCGGGCCGTGACGTGGTGAATAAGTAGTTTTTTCCCTCTTTTAAATACTTCCCGAATGCAAATCTGTTTTTTTCCCTCCTTTATAATTCCACCCCATTCAAATTCTCTGTCTCTAATTCTATTTCAACTCACTCAACTTGATTCAAGAATCAAGATGATTCCTTTTCAAGCTGTTCGTCTATCTTGTATTGCATTCATCTCTAAGCCAACTACATTTTCCCCTCTTCCACTCTTTTTCTTAATTTCTTATTACTGTCTAAACCAACTTTTCTTCAAGAACTCTGTTTTAATCTGATTTCTTCTGGAGAATTTCTTGCGTAGCCTTGTTGGTAAACCAACAAGATTTTCCCCTTTCCTCTCTCCTTTTGAATTTCATCTCACTGTCAACAACTCTGTTTCACTACTTTCATCTAAGGTAAACAAATTCTCCCCTCCCGGCGTTTAATTTTTGTTCTTTGATTTAATATTTGTTTGGTTTTGTTGTTTATTAGTGTTGGTAATATGGAAGTGTCCCTTAATCTTTATTCTCCCCTCTCCTTCCCTCTTTCTTGCTGTCCAATTTGAATCTTGCTGTTTCTTTATTTAATTTTCGTTTTTTTGTCGTTTGATTTTGTGTTTATATTGTCGCAGTATGGAAATGTCCCTTAAGCTTTACTCTCCCCTCTCCCTCCCTCTTTCTTGCGTTTCTTGATCTAGGGGAATGAGGATAGATCACATAAATCTGGCTTGTCTTTAGAAAATCCATTTGTCATCTTTTGCTAATCTGATTAATCTACCTGAATTTAAGAATTGATCAACTAGTTGAAATTCAAAAAAAAATTTAGATTACTGATCTTCAAACTTGTAGTACCCCGGGAAGCTAATTATGGTTCAATTTAGTGCATGTATTGCAGTTTCCCCGTTTCTTGTGGTCTTACTGTAACTCAGATTTTCTTCCAAATAGCCAGGTAGCATTCCTGCAAGATGTGATGTGATGACTCTATCGATCCAGATGGCCTTAGGTCTGTTGATTTGTACTTTTAGTTAAGTGGAAACCTCATGCCAAACTCAACCAAACCTGAATTTTTAGTATCTCTGCAATATGTATGCATTGAGTGCTATAATTGTGATCCATGCTCATGATTGATCATGCATCTCATTATTTCATGCATCCGAGCAGATAATTGTCAGTTCTTTAGAGCAGAACAGAACCTGTTTCTTCTCTTTAATTTCTGTCTAATTTCTGATTTATTTCATTTACTTTTTACAGAAAATGGCAAAGAAATTTCTGTTATTGGAAATTGCATTTGCTCTAGCTATTTTGATCTTGGAATTGCTAATTGAGGAGGCTGTGAAGCTCTCCCTGGAAGGTGGGCTATCTGACAAGCTCTCCCCGATTGCCAAGAAGCTGTATCCAAGACCCAAGCCATTCATGCTAGCCGGTCTATGCGTCTTGTTTTCTTTGGCAACCATCATGCTGTTGGTTGTTAGGTTTTTCCAGCCGGCGACTGGATCTAGATTGTACGTGTATGGCATGCATGCACTGCATTTCTTGTACTGTGTAGCAACTGTGACATCAAGTAGCCTGGAAATATTAAAGTTTTATGGATTACATCTGAAACACTTTTCAAATGTTCCTCTAATTCTAGCAGCTGTAGTGGCCATCTTATTAATCCTAGAGTTGGCGTATGAGCTTCTAATTGCTTCGAGGGCTGGGACTGCTGCCATTCCTAATGCTGCTGCTGGAAATCTTAATGCTGATGCTGGGGCTATTGAGCTTACACCGTTCGTTGGAGGTGATCGGGTTGTCAAGCTCTTCTTTAGATATTAGAGAAACACGTGATCGGGTTGTCAAGCTCTTCTTTAGATATTAGAGATCGTGTTTCGGAAATTTTTTTGTAAAGATAGATTTGTGATTGTTAACATTCTTACAATGATTAGACTTTTTGATTGTTTTGGTATGAATTACTTTGATTATGGGTTTTAATAACTAATGTTATCAACTTAGAATCCACTGATATGACAATATAAATGGTGATTGTGAAAATAGAATCTGTGTTTACTCTAGGGCTGTGCAGGACCAGGCCGCAACCGCCCAACCGAACCGGACCGACCGGTTTCGGCCGGTTTGCTACAGTGTTTGGGTTGGCCTCGGTTCTTGGCTGTGCAAAGCCGTAGCCGACCGAACCGACACGGCTACACCACCACACCGTCACCCACCCCCTGCCGTTGAACTCCAGCCGTCGGTTGCCCACCCTCTGCCGTCCTCCTACAGCAACTTCACCTTCTTTAATTAAGATAACTCTAATTCTCTTATTTCTAGGGTTTAAATGTTTAGACTTTTAGAGTGTGAATTGGGCATGTTGGGTATGTGAATTGGGCATGTTGAGAGATTCGAATTCTCTGTTGTTGCTTGTGAGAATTGGGTGTGTTTTCTAGTTGCTGTTGTTGCTTGCTTTTGTGCGAAATTGAAACCCATGTTTTGTGCGAAAGCCACTGCCAATTTCAGTTTTTTGGGGCGGTTTCACCTGAACCGAAACTGGAACCGACCTCTCGGTTTGGACGGTTTCGCCCCGACTATAGGGTGCTCTCGGTTTCGGGTCGGCTGAGATTTCAAGAAATTTTAGATTGGTCGGTTTGGTCAGGTCAGGTCGGTTTTGGGATCGATCCGACCGATTGCTCACCCTAGTTTGCTCCTCATAAACTCTTATTCAAATAAAATAAAAAACATATTAGTAGATATATTATTATTCTATCCGTATAGTACCCAAATTAATACTACTATAAAATAATTTCTTTTAGATTTTTTTGGGGCTATGGTCACGAAATTATTTTATAATCCCCCCACTTTTAAATGAGTATTCTATTTATTGATATTTGTTTTGTTCCATAATAAGTGTCGCATCTCAAAAATTGAGGGTAAAATGGTGTAAAATTTTTCATTTTATTTTTGTCATCAATATAAACTATTTATTTTTTAAATTTTCTATGTAAAAATTAAGAATAAAGAAAATAATTTATCAACTTCCACATTTATTTATAAAAAAAAGGGAGTAATAATTTGGAAATTATAATAATAATATAATATATGCATACATATTATTTCAACATTTCTAATAAATTAATACTCGATAAATTAATAACCTCTCAAAGATAATAATTTTTTCCGATCTCGAGTTGAGTCCCAAGTGTAAATTAATAATTTCGATAAATTAATAAAATAATAATTTTTCAGAAGACCATTGTATAAGTCTATGGTCCCATCGGCATCATAAATTAATAATCTCCTAAAATTACAAAGATAACTATGATAACTTAATAAGATACTCAAATGTTTGCATAAAGTATTTGTTGACTAACTTTCAAATGAAAATATTGATCAAACAACATTAGCAATTCATTTTGGGTGCATGATAGGTGATCTCGTTTATACACACATAATACCTCGCGTATTTGGTTTGTCATAATTATTTTTCGGCACTTTTTAGATTATAAGTCATTGTATTATTGGGTATGAATTTAAAAACTTTTTGCTTTGTATATATAATAGTCTGTTTATCAATATGCAACATTTTTTTTACACAATACCAATATACAACATTGGACCTACATATCTAATACATTGGATAGCTAGATTCAAGTTCTTAATATATATAATATTCATACATGTTTCTGTGTATATTAAAATCCAAGTTCGTTGAAGTATAATTCTTCGGTAACTAATTTAATTTATTGAATGTGATGAAATACCTCTTTTAATTAATAAATTATTAATTTATCGATTAATTAATACCTCTCTACAATAATAAAATTTTACGGTCCGAACAATATTAATTTATAGAGGTTCTACTGTGTATATGGAATGTAAAATGGGGCCATGTATAATAGAATCACCCCAACATAAATTTAGAAGACTTATGACCGTTATGTTGCGGATTATGGATCGGAAGACAATCCAAATTGTGATACGGCCGGTCTTGTCGAAAATCGAATCGATCGACTTAGACCTAATCAATAAAATCAATTTCCTTCTCTAAAATAAATAAATAAATAAATAAATAAATAAATAAAATCGATTTCCTCAATATATATATATATATATATATTAGGAATTGATTCATATAAAAATCAATTCTAGTGTGAGAATTATGAACCAATCTGAACCATTAATCTTTCTATGATCTATATAAATAGTTCATATATATAACATCCCATCCCTATACATACCGTCTTAAACGTTTTGAATGAAAAAATATCCTTTAGACTAGAGTAGGATTGAGCATTCGTGTTTTCTGTTCGGATTTTATATAAAAAATAACCAAATTAAAATTTTCGGTTTTTAAAATGTATATTCAAACCTAACCAAATTACTTTGATTTTTCCCACGACTTACCTACCTGTGTTCATTCAAACAATAAAAAACTAGAGCAAAAGAGCATATCAATAAACAAACAACAATAAGCATGAAAATAATCATCACCACAACACATAAAGTTTCAAGTCTTCACAAAAATACCAAATTAATCGCCATCAATAAATATGAGAATAACGAAAAAATTAACCGAATTAATCAAACCAAATTAAATTTTTCGGTTCGGTTCGATTCGGTTTTCGATTTGCAGAACAATTTGTTCACACCTAGACTAGAGAGCCCCTTCTTCACGCTCCATCCGCTGCAAGATTTCCATAGCGCGAGCAAACGTGCCGTAATGAAGCATAAGAAAATACACAACGATTCTCTTTTTACACAACATACGAACTTGGTCTCCATCACCAGAATTAATGTGATATAACATAGCAAAATTTGAAAGCGCAGCGAAACCAAAACTCATAAATAACACAACAAACACAAGAAAAGGAGGTGTGTGAGGGAGCACTATCATAGCTATTTGGCACAACAATGTGTAAATAGCACATTGGTACGTATTTTCTTTGAATAATTCCTTCAATTCCCACTCTATATCTCCTTCACAATTACCTACAATAAAAAAATAAAAATAAAATTAAGAAACGATCAATTTTAATTTTTCATAACATTAGTTAATTCAAACTAATAATTAAACTCACCGGTGATTGATGTGTTGGTCGGCGTCGTCATGATTTTTGGGATACTCAAATTTAATTTGGAAAACAAAACAAAAAAACAAAACAAATCCAATAGTTTCGGCAGATAGAAAAGAAAATACACACACACAGCAGATATATAAAGCATATCTAAATATACATACGGGTATACATGGAATTCTTAGGGATTTGATTAATATTTATCTAAGTAGGAAAAGGAAAGGTTATATATATCCATATATCTTGAATATGTAAATTAAGTTTATGGATTTTCCATCTTCAAATTCAATAACTATTAGTAATATAAATCAAATCCCCCTATGCACATTAATTTTCAAAATTGGTTTTCGTTTAAGCTTATTTAATTTTTAATTTTGCATTGTCTAAAGCTGTGGATAGTCAATTGAGTTTTATGACCCAATTGAATTAAACAAAAATATGAGTATCAATTTTGATATGTTGCAATTATTCCTATCAACTTTAAGTGCAAGTCATATCTTATTATTTTTCTAATATAATACATATATATTGTATGTTAATAGTAACACTTCATTAAATTCTTCGTATATTTTCTAATTATATTTCTTGTGGGGTTCTAAGTTTATATATAAACCGCGGATCCGAGTATCATACAAGTACTCATTGCTTCATATATTGTACATTAGTCACCAACATTATTTCAGCGGCAAAAAAACTTGCCTCCAATAATAATTCCTCTAACAATAATTAAGTAGCTACTTCAAACATTATTATTATACTTTTGTGATTCATCACAATCCATTTTTTGTGTACAACTATGAAGCATGTAATTGCAAGCTCCAACAGCCTCTCCCACTGTAAGAAATATCCATTCTTGCCCTATTGTTTCCAAGAATTTTGACTTGTTCATCTTCTTCATCACCTCCGCTCCCGGATTCACCATCACCATCTGATCGTATCGACACGATATTCGACATAAGTAACTTTATGAAGTTCATTTATACACAAGAAGAAAAGGGAAGGAAAAAAAAAATCCAACCTTTAGCCCTCTCCGATCAATGATCTTCTTGACCTCGTCGAGCATGCTAATCCCACTTGTATCGATGTTTCCAACGGCTGCAGTAAAAGATTTTTTTAACGATAAATAAAATATACAAACTCGTATAATACCATTTAATGAGTCATCTATCAGATAATATTTATATCTGAATCCACTTTATAATTCGTTTACTGACAATTTTATAGATGTTTAGACTGATTTTAGACATGGATCTGAGTACGAGACTGTCTGACGTATCCAAATTTATTAAATTGAGACATAAGACAACCCTAGATAAAATAGTTTAATGATAAAAAGAGTATAAATATTTGAACGCTCACCACTCATGTCAAGTACAATATATTGCAAGCTTGTTTCCCCTAATGATTTCAATCTGTCTTCCTCATCATCAATCCATCTTGAAATTCTGAAATAAAAAATAACAACAAAATTATTTCAATTCCAATCATGATAATTGATGATAAAAGAAAAAATAAAATAAAAATTAGACCCCAAAATTTTGATTTTGTGTCACCTTTCTCTCAAATAGTTGGAATTAGCAAAGTAGATTGGAGAATCAATCTCAAGAATGAGAATCCCAGCAACATTTCTTGCATTTTGATATTGATCAATACTTCTATAAACCTTTGAATCTGGAATGTTACCAAGAACTAATGTTTTTGGCCTTGCTACAAATAATAGCACTCTCATAATAGAAAGTCCAATCTGCATAACATTCATAAATTAGTCCATTCTGTCGAGCCCGTCACACATGACTTGTCTAATAAGGTTCGTATACTTACAGCTATGATTAGGCCGACTTCGATGTTGGCGAATACGACGCCTACGTATGCGCTGATGCAGACGAGGAAGTCGAACTTGTCCACGTGCCAGAGATGGATCGCGGCCTCGTAGTCGATGAGGCCGAGCATTGCAGCTATGATGATGGAAGAGAGAACGACGATTGGCGTGTAATGGAACAATGGAGTTAGAAATAATAATGTGATCATCACTGCTAAAGCCATCACTATATTTGACACTGCAGTTTTGCAGCCGGCATTGAAGTTCACTGCTGATCTTGAAAACGGACCTGTTCAAATGCAATAGTCAGCAAACGTTGTTAGAGCTGTCAAATGGACTGGCCTGACCTGTTCGTACGAGCGGGCCAATATATAAAAAAAGCCGAGCTGGGCTACTCATTTTGGTAGCCCAACTCGACCTTGAAATTGGGTAGACGGGTCGAAATGGCTTGGCTCTACCCAATTCGAATATATCACATTCTATTAATATTTTTCTCAATAATGTCATGTTTTTTAATTTTTGTAAATTACACCAAATTTTAAATTATTACCGTTTTAACAAAAATACCCTCAACTATTGATAATTCCAATTAAATGCACGCAATATTATAAAACTAACAAAAATGCCCCCGAGGTCAATTTGTGGAATCGGAGAAGTGACATGGCTCGCTCGTCGATGCAGGTTTTTTTTTTTATCAATTATACAAAAGAGAGTTGGTATCAGAATGACGTCATTTCGTCGTCCAAAAGAAACTATTCATCGCTTCCCCGACACTGAAAACTGATCTTCTAACATTTTTGTTAGTTCTGTGATAGTTCGTATATATATTTGATTGTAATTATCGACAAATTTTGACAAATTAGTACAAAATATTTTAATATTTTTTCAATAAGATCACGTGATCCAAACGTATCATCGTGTGACGGGCAAAAATATTACCTGCCGTAAGGTAACAAGAAGTGCAGGAACCGGCGATGTTCATCATTCCGAAAGCAATCATCTCTTTGTTGCCATCGATATGGTAATTCTTGAACATGGCGAAGCTTCTGCCTACTGCTATTCCTTCCTGTCCCCAAACAATTCCTCAATTTATATATATATAAATATGTAAATTAATAAGAGAAGAATCGAATAAAAACTTTCCCCTCAGTAGGAACTAGGAATCAATTTGGATAGTTGATCTATGTACGATTCACGATTATCATAAAAAAATTATTATAGTGATATATAAAATCGGGATTTAGCCTCCACCAAACAAATTTTTATTTTTCCGTCGAATTTTCGACATTATGTGTGAATTATTATACTAATACCGTCACTATCGAATCAAATCGAATTATAGCAAAATTGCATTATTGTAATCTCGAATTAGAATTTTGATAAACATACATAGCCCCATAAGGATTTTTTTTTCTGGGTCTGCACCTGAATGTATTAATGTGTCCTCTTGCTTAATGGTCGGACAAAATTCTTTATTTTTTCATTTTGTATACACATACATATATAAAAAAAAATAATAATAATATTACCAGATCAAAACAAATCTCACAATAGACGATTCTAAATAATTTGAAATTAAAGGCACATAAAGCAGCCAAAAAAAACACATGCTAGCGGTACATAATCCATGTTCAATTTAATCATATAATCATTCAATAATTCATAAATCAAATAAAGAAAAAATAAATAAATATGTCACAAACAAAAAATATCATTGCAAGTTGAAATTAAAGAGAATTAAATTCTTACAGCGAGAGCTATAATTCCTGTGACAATGCCTGTTTTGATTGCTCCACTAAGATATTTCGATTCGAAGTTCAGATCCATTATTGAAGGTGGATTTATACCCTTTTTTAGCTCTCCAATCTGCAAATTAAAAAAATTTAATTCATGCAATATTTATTACTATTCTTCTCCATCCCATTAATTTTTTTATTGATAATTAAGAAAGAACTATTCGTGAATGCTACTCATGCGTACAAAGTAATACGCACGCCACACAAGGGAGGACCTTACTGCACGAATTATGTGCAACGAGTTCGACCTAAATTGTATTAATATAATATTCTAATTTATTTTCCCCAAAAAAAATCATATTCTAATTTAAAAAAAATGTATAATCCAAATCAGATACCACTGTAAAGCTCCACATCAAGAAATTTATTCATCAATTATTCGGGATATATTCACATGCTAATGAAAATTATTTTCGTACATTTTCCTCTCAAACAAGAAAAATTATTTTCGTACATAGCTGTCAAACAATGTACGGCCTTTGACCCATTTTCGTACATAACTATTTTAACCACATTTTAGATGAGGTATATTGCTCTTTCTTACACAACATTTATGATGCATAATAAATCATTGCAAAATTTTAAAGAATTTTGAAATTCTTTTAATAATGCTACATTATAGGGACGTTATGTATACATTAACTAGGTGAAATAAGGGATGTAATAATGTTTCTAATTCGAGGGAGTCTTGTATGAAATGATCTTACTGTGTGACGGATAAAAAATTAGGATCCAAATCCATATGCAATGAGTTTAAATCCGGATCTTTGACCTGAATCACCATGAGACCATCTCACACAGTTTTTTTGTTCCAATTATTACGCGATGACAAAACTAAGAGACTGTGAAGGGTGAGATATTAGTGGTGTGGTGCACTTACAAACACAAAAATAAAAATAAAAATAAAATTAAAATTAAAAAATTAAAAATAAAAATTAAAGTGTAATAAAAAATGGGGCTCACCACTTGGACACCATGTTTTTCAGCATGGGTGAAATACACAAGAATAGTTGCCAATATCACTGATGTTAATGGAGCCATTGCTGATATCCAGAATAATTTTGGCTTCTTCTTGCTCTGCACCCCAATAATTCAATTATTAATTTACTAATTTACTTTAATTTTGTTTCTTTAATATACTATAACACTTAAAAGAAAAGTTATTATAAAGTTAAAAAGAAAATTCTTAATCTCCTATTTAAGCAGATACAAGAGGTTAAGAAGTTAGATAGGCCCTCAAACCCTAAACGAATTTTATTCAATACATACCCCAAGTAGCGGCTATAGGTTCCCTCAATATAAAAAAAGTCTTATTTTAATAAAACATTAGAAGCGATAAAAATGAAAAAATAGCACCGACACAAACACGTGCTAGTATTCATAGTCTTGGGATAAATTTCATCAAAAAATTAGCATATGTAATAAAATAATTTAAATAAAGTAGTAATAAATTTAAATTTGACTTACGAAGTATCGAGCAAGCATGAGGTAGAAAAGGAAAACACATCCTAGCACAGCACTTTCCCATCTCCACTGCCAAAATATAATAAGCAAATTAATAATTGTTAAAAAAGACAACAAATTTAATGTCATATCATAATATTTAACACGACATAGGTTTGGTAGTACCAAACGTATTAATAATATTAGCCTAAACACAAACATTCGTGTGAGACTATATCACAGACTGATATAATACGTGAGCACGAAAATAAATACTACTTTAATCTATTCCGATTTTACGGGCATAAACTCGTGAGACAGTTTAACACGAGACCTGCTCGGGAAAACTCTTGTTGAAAATGATATGAGGAATTGTCATCTGCTAATAAACGTACAAAATGGGGAATTCATAGTAGGGGAAAATTATTAATAATTGAAGTAGCAAAACGTACAATCGAGGGCCATGGCATAAATCATTAAATTGATTTAGAGGAAGTAGCTAAGAATTTGATGGCTGACATTAGCCGAATTTTGAAAATGATCCAAACCTAAATTGTTTGTCACCCAACAATTAATTTGCAATTTTATGAAATTAGTTAGGTTTTTACAGTTTATGAAGGTACGAACAAAATTGTCAAACCATACATAAAGTTTTGAATTAATTAATTACCTTATGAATTTGAGTAAAAATAGAACGCATGACAGATATAATATCGGTGGCGTGAGTAAAATGATCGAGTCCGAGTACGCCTTTGAGCTGCTGAAGGCACACCACCGTCGCCGCGCCGCTCATGAACCCTACTATGGTTGCATGGGATAAGAAATCGATGATAAAACCTAACCTGCAACATCCACCATTTGTTTCAGTTTCGTATTTTATTTCATTACTACATGCTCGAGAGAATATATTAATTACCTGCGCGTTAAGTTCGTATTTGGTAAATCAGTTTCGTACAAATACTATCATATATAGGAAACACACATGTACGGATTCCCAAAATAAAAGGAAAAAAAAAAGACAAACCCCCAATTAAAAAATGAGCATGCATGTGCGATTAGGCAAATTGACTAATAATTATTCCACCTTTAGTATAATTTTGTAAAAAACATCGTCTTATTGATATGCTACTATTACCTTATAATTATTCAACCAAAAAGGAAATATATAATAAACGGGATATTTAATCACTAGCATGTAGCTCAGTTGATATTCTTCTTCTTTGTAAGGGTGAGAGACTGACGAGTGGCACCCATCCTCCAGCCAAAAACAAAAATGGGATATTTAATTACCCTTATATTATAATATAATTTAGAAAAGAAATCCACAAATTAAATAGTGTATTTAACACATTGAAAAATATATATACAGATTTAGACTCTGAGTCCTCGACCGCAACACATTCTAACTACCAGCCTCCAAAAGTATGCCAAAGAAGTGGATAAATTTATTATTTTTACTCCTAATTTTATTATAGAACACTTATTCGATGACGGATAAAGTATCATTTTTTAATGTAATTTTTTTTTATATAATAATTTATAGTAACCAACCTGAAAATGCCTAAGGCAGCTTGAAATACGCCTGCAGCAAATGTTGCAGTGAAAGCAAGATGAAGATAGAGATTAGGATCATCGTTAACATCCACCACGTTTCCCAACATCGATCCCATCAGCAACGATCCAACGGCTACGGTTCCCACTGCCAAATCTCTCGAGCTTCCCATCAACGCATACACCAATGGCGGCACGAAGCTCGAATCTATCATCAATTCAAAAAAAAAAATTAGCGTAAGTCGTTATTACCATAATGGTCATAGATATTTAAGAGCATCCACAATGGTGGCAGTCAGACAGCTGGTTAGTTACTCACATAGGCCTAGAATAGGGGGTAAGTTCGCGAGCTTCGCGTAACTTATCCCCTGCGGTATGGCCAGGCTCGCTATGGTGATCCCGGCTATGACGTCGGACTTGAACAAGCCCAACGAGTAACGCGGGCCCCACTCGAGGATCGGGAAAATGTACTGCAGGCCGAGGACGAACCTCCTCTGCCGCGGCTGGTTCTTGAACTGCCGGAGGGGGTCGTCCGGGAACAGCGTCTCCTTCAACGTGTTCTTGAGCGACGTCACGAATGGCTGCGGCGGTGGGATGGCCACGCGGTGGCTCATGGCGGCGCCGCCGGCGCCGTGGCCGTATGATGAGTACGTATCATCGGCGTTGCCCATTATTTTTTTTAGCTTTAGCTTAGCTGAGAATGGTTTTGTAATATGATGATTTTTTTTTATTATTGATAAATGTGACTAGGGTTATTTCATATATGTGACATTTAATTTAGGGATATAGCAATGTATGAAGGGGGTTTTATAGTGCATATTTGAGTGGGCGTGTGGGGCAAAAAATAAACACAAGCACACATGTAGATTGTTGGTATTAATTTGGAATTTTTGCTTTATCTTTGTACCAGCCAGTTTGGTTAATTAGAGGTTAATTATGTTGATTATTTTATAATAAAGTTCATATATGATTGTATTTAGAAGGAAACTTTGAGTCAATTATTAAAACAAGGTACCCCACGTAATTAATAACACAATCTTGGTCAAGGATTGACGGAGGAGATTTAGAATATGTTTTTAAAATGGAAAAGATTAGATATGATGTTAATGATTTTGATATTAGACAAATTTATCACTCACTGCTAAATATTACTTATAATTTAGGGCGTTTATGGAAAGAAAATGGATTAATTATAAAATAATGCACCATTTCACCAAATTTGTAATTACGACATGAATTTTTCCACAACATCAAAAAAAGAAAACTTAAGACATGATTTTTGAAATGTTGCAATTAAGACCCATCTTTCCATTTGTTGCAAATTAAAGACCCTCGATTTTTTTGATCACCGGAATTTGACGTGACACTCTAGCTCCATTTCATGATGTGGTATGTTGTCATGTAGATATGCCATGATGACAATGTTTCGGCGACGACCACATCAAATTTTGGTGAACAGAAAAAATAAGGGTATTCAGTTTGCAACAAATACAAAGATAATGTCGTCTTAATTGCAACAATTAAAAGTCATGTCGAAATTACAAATATGGTAAAAGGTGGTGCATTATTTTACAATTATATAATCCTAAAAAAGTTTGGGTATACGGGAGAAATAGTAATAGTAGCTATATAGTAACTTGATTTATTTAATTAACTAACTATTCACCACCACGTTATGATTTGCTGAGCTAATTAAAGGCCTCAAATCATTAATCACTGAGAGCTTTGGACTCTGAACTCGAATTTTGAACCACATGAACTACGAGAATAGAGTATATTGCTTATTTATATATATTATTACATTTCTTTTTATAATAGCTATAGATCATACAGAAATATACAAATATTAAAAATTAAATTATTTGATATATCCTTCCCTATAAATATAAATATATATTTGAGGGGATATCTTAATACATTTAATAACACACGAAATAAGCTATTTTTCCTTGGACTTATACGAATCAAATAATTTTGGTTCGGTTCGGTATTCGATTCGAATTCGAAAATTTATGATTCGAATACAAATACAAATATTTTTTTTGATTCGATTAATTATCAAATAAGAATTCAAAATTATGGTATTCGATTCGGTATTCGAAAATATTCGAATATATATAAATATATATATATATATATATATATATATTTTTTATATTCATAAATATATATTTGTGTGTATATATATATATTAAAAACTAAATTAGAAAAATTAAAATAAACAAAAGAAGGAAATTTAATATAAAATATTGTTTTAGAAAAATTTCCTTCAAAATTGCGAATCAAATATATTCAAATCGAATCGAATAGTCTAAAAAATAAGGAAATTTCGAATCGAATATTTGAATTAATTGTATTGTTTATAAAACATTTAAAAAAATCGAATCGAATATTCGAATAGTTTCGAATATTCGCGAATAGCAGTTCGAATCGAATACGAATAAAAAATAAGATTAGAAATCGAATCGAATATGCGAATATTTTTTCGGATCGAATACAGTGATATTCGCTTCGATTCGATTCGTATACATCCCCTATGACTACTTGAAGGGGTTTTAATTAATTCCTGATTTATTTAATAAATCTACATAATAAACTTTAATAACAAATCATTTCCAAAATCATTAAGGATATGTACATCTCTATTATGGATCTATTGGCATATTTGTTATTATTTTATTTTCTTTTTCGTTTATATGAATCTAAAGGATACAGACATGTAAGAAAAATAAACAATTTTGGGTCATGTACGGTGGGTCCGCAGTGCGGTAAGATCCGACCCGCTTCCACAACCCACTCTTTTTTTAGTTTTTAATTTTTAATTAAATTAGAGTTTGATAAATTTTAATTGTGAATTAAATTCTAATTAGGACTAATAAATTTAAAATGAATCAATAAATTATAATAAAATTAATAAATCTTAATTATATATAATTAAATATTAAAAATTAACAACTTACAAAATAAGTTGACCGTACCGACCATACAATGCAGTACTCAACCGTACAGGAGTATTTGATAGAGCCTCAATTCGATACTACTTTTAGCATTATAATTAATCATTTTATGCAAATTAATGCTGCAGGATGTTTCCAGATGAAGTGGTCAATGATTAAATTTAATAACTATGTGAAAACTGCATTAATTCCACTGATTAAATTATTTGATGAAAAAATAGATCGCTACCGACCAATGCCTAACAAAAAATAAATTAATACATTCTCAAAAATAAACCGAACAAAAAGTATGATAC
The DNA here is from genome assembly GCA_031470985.1 of Agastache rugosa. Lineage (NCBI taxonomy): Eukaryota > Viridiplantae > Streptophyta > Magnoliopsida > Lamiales > Lamiaceae > Agastache > Agastache rugosa. Next base: position 21,661,082 of record CM062608.1, on the reverse strand, counting down.
TTCTCAATCTGAGTAAACCTAACAAAAATAAATTAATACATTTTAGGAATATGAAGTAATTTTTTTCATGTTTTGAGTGGAATTGTCATACTCCACAATTTTCTCAATTCATGTATGTAAATTAAAAGCAGTGTAATTTTGAAGTTGAAAATATAAAAAAATTAGTGTATACATATATAGTTATAGAACGTCATCATTAATATATATATATATATATATATATACTAGTGTGTATCCCGTCGAAAATCGACGGCGAACTATATTATTAAAATAAAATATATTAATAAGGTTGTTTCTTCGATTTTATTGTACTTCTTTAACAAATATTTTTATTTTTTATTATTATTAATATATAAGCATGAACATTAAAAATAATTTAATAATATTTCGGAGTGATAATATTTCGATAATTGATCAAAAAGAGTGTTTCTTTGATTTTATTTCACTTTCTTTAGTCGCAAAAAATTCAATAGAAATCAAACTGTCTTTTTTTACTTCACAATCTGTCAAATATTTCATTATATACATAGTTAATTATTGTGTACGTCTGATCATCTCGTCACAAAGTTAAATTTCGAGAATTATCCCTACGTGTATATATATACAAATCCAAGAATTATAATTGAGAATACGTATTTTTGAGATTTTTCTTTTATTTACGTCAATTTAAAAATTTATTAAATTAAACAAATTAATATTGACAACTACATAATTGATCAAATTAAAATTGTCAATAAAAATAAAACTATTTATTTGGCCAATAAATTAATTTGCCTAATTATATTGGTTGTGCAAAATAATTGCGGAATGAAAAAATACACATGGATTGTGAGTATTTATATACGTTCTCCAAGAATGAAGTTTTATTAAAAATCAATGTGGGATCAGAAAATCTATATTAAATATACATAAAAATAAATTAATAAAATGCTCAAAATAAGGATTAAAGATAAATAAGAATACTAAAAGTAGAGAGCACCACATAGGACCTCGAATTAAGGAGAGCTTCCGAATCCGTAATCGTTTTAATAATATATATATGGATATGGATGGATTGCGTTTTATAGTAAATCATAAATAATTATGTCAAAATTAAGAAATGAACATGTGCGTCGGCACAAAATTGTGGCTCCATGAACCGCCAATCAGCGAACGCTCTATCACCTAAATCTGTGTACACATTCCTTCCTCTCAGCAGCCAATGAAATCCAAACACGTGTAAGATCACCCATGGTGCTATAGCCCCATGGTGTGAGACCTATGATGCACGGATTCTTCTAAAAATACCATATTGCCGTATCGGATTCTTGTTAGAGTGCGATTCTCATCGGATTCCCGTGGGATTCGCACCCGATTCGACACGTGGCGTATCCTTCCAAATAAAGAATAAAAAGTGATCGGATTCGTGAATCCTTTGTATAAAATTCGCGAATTCCGTGGGTGAAGTGAGTGTATGAGGTTGACTTTGATAAATTTATTTGAATTATGAATCCTCTATTAGACTAATGATATTTGAATTGATATTTTATTACTTAATTAAATTATATAATTGAAAATGCTTAAGTTTTGAGTTAAAGAAAATGAATTACATACATATAATTTATGAAAATTTAAATTTAAATTATTTTATAAGTGTTACTTATATATGATAAAATATTAATACTAGACGTATCCTTGCCGAATCGCACCCTATAATTTTCAAAATTCTGTATCCACTCACCCGTATCGTATCGCCCCGCACCCGCCCCACGCACCCATGCAACATAGTGTGAGACTCATCAATTATCCGCTCCATCATCTAATTTAACCAATTAATTATTACATATAATTATTTGTAATTTTAATACTTAGAAATAAATTTAATTAATTTCAAAATCATTCAAAAGTTATACAACTGGAAAAAAAAAACTAAAAACAATTAGGAAACAATTTGAAATTAAAATCTAACATGTGCATTAATTACTTTTCACATACACGTAACACTAGTATACCTTCCCGCTCGATGCGCGGTAATTATTACATTACACTCATATCATGCCTATGTATATATATTTAAGATCATTAAATATTATTAATTTTTTGAAACTACATTACAACATAAGGCTTACATGAAAAATCATGATAGTTTAAAGTAAATTTTAAAAAAAAATCTTGAAAATTTATAAATAAAATAAAATAAATCTAAGAACTATGCACGACGAAATAAATCTAAGAACTATGCACGAACGCTAATTTGTACATATACTGGTATTACATTATTAAAAAAATAAAAAATAATAAAGAGAAGAATATTTATTTTTCTACAATAATATATAAATTTATGTAAAAAGCAATTTCACATTTTTGCAATTTAAATACCTTAAAAAACTTAGTAAATATGAGTCATTGTCACTATTATATAATCGATTTTAAAAGTTAAACGATCTATTATTTTCTCAAATAACTGACCCATAAATTTTTCAAATGTAATCGACTTTTGATAATGATGCAAAAAAAAAAAAATTGCTCAAGAAATTGGTCAAAATTGATCAAAAGAGTCAAAATTGATTTCAAAATAGTTTTACTATTCTGTTTTAATATATATATATATATATATATACTGCTATTACATTAATACAAAAATAATAAATAATAAAGAGAAGAATATTCATTTTTCTACAATAATTTGTGATAATATAAATTTATGTAAAAAGTAATTTCACATTTTTGCAATTTAAATACCTTTAAAAACTTAGTAAATATGAGTCATTGTCACTATTATATAATCAATTTTAAAAGTTAAACGATCTATTATTTTCTCAAATAACTGACTCATAAATTTCTCAAATGTAATCGACTTTTGATAATGATGCAAAAAAAAAAAATTTGCTCAAGATAATTGGTCAAAATTGATTTCAAAACAGTTTGGTCAAAATTGATTTCAAAATAGTTTTACTATTCTGTTTTAATATATATATATATATATATAGGGAAGAGATCAAATAGAAATAAATTCATGTGTGTTAACTAGAAATAAATCTCAGACGTTGGTTTTGTTAATTAAGTGGACTAGATTAATGGGATGATTTTTAGTATTATTTTTACTTAAATTAATATATCAAGGTTAAATATGTATTTTAACCATAATCTATAAATAATTAGTTCCTTAATTTGTGGGATATGAATGTGACGGTTTTACTCATATATGTTTACACGATTTTTTATAATCCACCCTCAAGGCATATTCCTTTCAGTTTTTCTTATATCAATTTTGTATGGTTTTTTTTTTCTTTTTTTGCATTTTTAGAGCAGGAAAAGAAGTTAATACCAATCACTATAAATAAATAATTATTGAAATAATAATATGCATCAATATATCAATTAAAATACAATAGTTAATACCAAAAAAAAACAATAAGATCAAGTAAAGAAAACAATAAGATAGCAATAAATAATATGCATTAAAACATTAACTAGAAAGCAATGATATAAATAAATAATTATTGAAATAATACACGTAATATGCATCAACATATCAATTAAAATGCAATAGTTAATACCAAAAAATACAATAAGATTAAGTAAAGAAAACAATAAGATAATAAGCATTAAAAACAATAAATCATATGCATTATTACATTACCTAGAAAGCAATAATATAAATTAATAATTATTGAAAAAATCCCACGGTGAAATTAATTAAATGTGTGCCAAACCAGTAGTTTAATATGTATCCGTGTTCAAATATTTATTTAAACAATTTAATTATTGATATAATATTCCTCCTCAAATCTTGTAAGGATAATTATTGATATTTCTCGGAAATCTTGTAAATATATATATGGGTCTTGTTACCATTAAACCCTTTTAATATTATATACGGTAATTAAATATTAATTTTGAATTTATCACCACCCTCCAAATCTTTCAAATCTATGGTCTATATTCAATTCTAGTTAACACATGAGAATATTTTTCTATTATAACCATCCCCTATATATATATATATATATATATATATATATATAGATTTTCCCCATGTCTATAGTAAGAAAATTAACTGTCCTTTTGGTTTAACAATCTAAAAGATTTATCATGGTAGAATTAAGGAATTTCCTATTTTTGTTTTTAAATTTAGCCCAATTTCTCTCTTGCAATCATTTATTCTTTCCCCATTTTAGACAAAACACTTGCATTTATTATTTCTTGTCTTTTTTTTTTAAATCCTTAGATCCTGCAACAACTATTTCGATACACATTGGGTAAACTTCCATTCTCGTGCAATGTGTTATCTGACGGAGCTCGAGTTAGACTCTCTTTTAACATACTATTTAAGTGGACCTGATATTCAAGTGTCTCATGTTGTCAACATTCATATGAAAAGGAAGTATGTGAATCTATTCTTGTTGCTCTTAATTGTAAATAGAAAATCGAACAATTTAAAATTTTGGATAGAGATCAAGAATAAAATAAAAAAGTTGATATTATTTTTTTTATAAAATTCTGAAATATGATATTTGTTCGTATACGTGGGTGGGTGTGCGATTAATGTCACAATTTCACTTAATTACAGGTATAGCCTCCCCCAGAAAACGACATCTCAATTCTCAGGTAGTTTTTTTTTTTTTTTCGTATTATACTTTTTGTAGGGAAATTCTTATTATATTTTTTTAGCATGTGATATACACATACGTCTTTTTGTACTGATCGACAAATTAATTGCTTGTTCCGCCAAAATTGCATAATTTTAGCCAATTTTCTCTCTGTCGAATATTTGGATACGTTTTCCATCTTTTCTTTCACATACAACACACGTAATATTTAAAATAAAAAATTATGAAATTTCATAAAAACCTAGTTCTAATTCGTGGGGTCTCAGATTAGGATAGAGAGAGTTAGTGAGAATCGACTTAGTGGTTGAGTGAATGAATTTATAATTGTATTTAAAAATCAGAGTTCAATTTCTACCGATATCTTTACGGTGAAATCAGCTGTATACAATCTGCAAAGAATGTGACGTCCCATATTATTAATACGGGGAATATCATGTAAGATGACCTGAAATGTCAAATTTACCCTAACAAAATTATAAATATGTCATTAAATATTATAGTGAGAAAAAAAACTCACACATAATTGTAACAAGGTAGAATAAATTAATGTTGTGATAAAATGTTTCTCCAAGGAAAGTGAACCAAAATCGGATAGCCCTCTTGTCATCCTCATCCCATGCATTATTTATAACATTGGATAATTATATTCTACTACATAAATAATTTCCCATTAAGTCAAAGAATTAAAGTTTTAGACATAAGCCTATATATATAGCTAGCTATATATATATATATAGTCCATGTCAATGAATTTTAGCACATTTACATCATGCTTGTGAAGAAACTTTTTAGTATAATCCTTGTCTCCTCAAAATATAAATTGATGTGAGATAGCTTCATTTAAAAGTTAAGTTAAATATAAAATAGGAGCTACATGCCTACTATGGTTGTAGATACCTTAGGTACCTATATAATGGATGAATCACACTTTATTGTCTGATTTTTAGTCCGAGTTGCAAAAATGATCCAACTTTTAAATTATGTGAAAAAAATTGATCTTTCGGTGAAGTTGTTGTAAATATAGTACTCCCTCAGTCCCGTTCATATTGTATTCTTTTCCTTATTGGACTGTTCCACTTAAATTTTCTTGTTTCATATAAGGAAGGAATTAACCCTTCAAAAGTGATGAGACCTATCCACTTTGCATCTTTTTATCGTTATTCTTAATATCTGTGCCGAACAGTAACATGACAATATGAGCAGGACGGATGGAGCATTAGACAAAAAAATTGATCTCGAAAATATGACTTCAAAGACTATAGTCCTGCATTTCACCCAATATTTTCTTAATTGCTTATCCGGCATTTCCGAAAAAATAGATATTTGTTTGCATATTACATGACTTTTAATTCTAACAAATATAACACCATCTATTGTTGCCCACATTTATACAACATCATATTATGTGTTCATATTGAAAAGGGAGGTTTTCACGTCAAAATCTGATCGTATGAAAACATTGGCATGTTCAATTGACACCAAATTCAATAGATGAATCGATGTTAAATTTGCGAAACTTCTTAATTTGAATTTTGGTGTAAAAATGATAATATGGAGATAAAAAAATTGAAAAGAAACCGAAGAGAAAGAGAAGTCATATATAAAATATTGTTTTCTTGTTCTGGTTTTAGTTTAAAAGGTTGAGCCTTTTCAAATAGACTCGTGATCATCTAATTTACTAAAGAAAACGAAAATGAAGATTAAATAGAAATTAATTACAAGCTAGTAGTTCAAATCTATTATTTTCTTCGATAGAGTACTCTCGTATTATCAAAAACTAGTAAAACTACAAATATGAATACCGTAAAATGATTTGACACAATTATTCTCCAATAAGGCCTCGTGACGTAGTTGGGGTCCCTTGCACAGGACCAACCCGGCCCCGACCTAATCTCAACCCAATGGAACAAGAAGGTTGACTTCTTTATCTATTTTGTATATTGACCTAACATTGGTTTTAATTTTGGTGGCACCATAAGTAGGCACCCCATGTTTGCAAAAAGTTTGAAAAAGATGGGACAAAAGGAATCCTCTTTGTTGGTGGCTACAGAAACTGTATCTTCTTCCCTCCACCAATTGCAACCATCAATATTCAATAATGGAAGAATATTCTAGCCTCAAAGCCTGTTGTTATTGGTTTTTGAAACTGTAGAGAAGATCCAATTTCTTGCTAATAATTCACTATCCATTGCATTTGTGTCATCCCCTTCCCCTCCCAATTCAATTTGGTAGAATCGTTTAAGATCGTTTTTCACCAGTATAGGTTGATTGAAGTAGGGTTACGTTATTTGATTTAAGTTGTGGTTGATATATGTACTGGGTCACTGAACGACATATATAATTTTTATGGTGATAAGAGACCTATAAATAGAAAATCATGATTTTGGTTCATAATGAAGTGGCGTATAAGAGTTAAGTACCTGGGGCGGGCCAAGAAAGGGAAACATTTGGAGCAAATCACTTATTGTGGGGAAGAAATATTTGAGCCTAAGCAACATTGGATTAGAACCAATTAATCATAAAGAAGTGGTTCTAATTTGATGGGTGATGGGAAAATGAGACTATGGTCCCTTCCACTCAAGGGATTATATATTCTAGAACTAAAGTAACACACAAACCTTAATTGAGAAATATGAAACTTTTCTTTCCATTAACATTTAGCTTTTTTGTATAAAATTCTTGGCCCCAAGATATGACGCCCTACCATCAATTGGTATATATCATTAGATTCATAAGGGATGAATAGTGGGTGACAGAGGGAATGTTGAAGACCACTATATATTTATACGGACCTCTTTGTTTTCTCGTAATTAATAAATGTGCATAAAGCGTACAGTATTGATATAGTTGATATGCGTTTGCCATGAAATAGTACACATTTTATGCTCTAGCATTCTTGTTGATATGCCCCAACTAACCAAAAATCCTTCAAGTTTAGCCACAACATGATCACTTGAGTTGACATATACTTCATGATGTATTTACAAGTTTTTACATCTTCACTAATCATAAGTCATCATTTACACATTGATGGAGCAAAAGTCAATGGTTTTTGTACTAGATTATTCAAACAAATTAAGAACATCCATCAAGTTGTTCAACTTTTCAATCAATCAAGATTCCTTTGTAAAAAATCAGTCCAAATGAGATGATGGCATTGTTTCATGTTAGCTTTCTTAAGGAAGTGATGTATCATTTCATGTGTATAGGAGGTATGGTCTAGCACATCCACCAAGTCAATGTTTTTCTATTGCCTTTTTGGAAATTCCATATTTTTCCATTTAACTTTTTCCTTTTGTCACTTGAAATTTGAAAATAATGTTTCAAATGGCTATCAACATCTTTCTTTTTTATCCCCACAAATATAATAAGTAAATAAGATGACATCGGTCTGTTTTCAAGTTGTCTCTCCATCACTATAACATGATCAATCTTTTAGAAATTTATCTCATCAATATGGTGAAAATTATGTCCAATCTTCTGTTTTAAATTTAAACATATTCGAATATGAATTTTGAAGTCTCAAGGTAGACTGGCAGCGTCACATACAACACCAATTATGATTTGTTTTCCCTTTAAAATCTATAAAAAAATTTTTATAAATAATATAGAAATATGTACATAATCATATGACGTACATAACTTGCCCACTCTATATAAAGGTGATTAGTGCCCTCCACTTAATATGTATATATATGGTGAGTTATTTTTTGGTGATAAGTAATCACAACCTTTTTGAATTGTAACTACCAATGTTTTCAAAACTGAACCGAAAATCGAACCGGCAAGACCTCCGGGTCATGGTTTGATTGGTTCAACCATATTTGAACCATGATTGAACCGTTTGATAAATAAATAAATAAATAAATAAATATAATATTAATTATATGATAAATATAAATTATTCATAACTTTATAATTTTTAGACTAAAAATTTATAAAAAATACACATGAGAATCCATAATATAATTTTTATATGTATTTATTAAGTGAAAATATATAATATAAATATAATATAATACAAATTTAATTGAGAATCGAAGATAAGATAGATTGATGGCTAAGATTGTGATTTGAGCATGCTTTTATAATAATAATAAATGTTGAGTAACAACCAATTATTGATTGTGGTTGGATATTGGTAAAAACACCTTCTACTTTATAAGGGAGGTACTGGGTTCAAGTTCTTTTAAGCCCATTTTCAAATTTGTAGAGTATTTCAGAAAATCGGGCGGTTACTAAAAATCGCCTCCGGTTCCCGATTTTGACCTTTTTCGACAGTTCAAAAGCGATTCTTTCAGACTTCCGGTTTTAATGTCCTAACCGAACCGGTACCAGCTTCGGTTCCCGGTTGAACCGGTCGAACCGGGCGGTCCGGTTCGGTTTTGAAAACATTGGTAGCTATACATTACATAATGGATGATAATTTAGCTACAGTTAGACATTCTTATTTTATTTTGAGGTAGCAAGTTCATAATCTTTTGGGGATGAACTATTGGTGGAGTGGATATTTTTGCGACCAGATGTCTCAAATTCCAAGTTTAAATCCTACCAATATCTTATATGTAAAGCGTGTCAAGCTATCCTAATACGATTTAGTGCTCCTGTGTGGTTTGCAGAGTATTACACGGAAACAAAATTTACCCAATGTATTCAGGTAGCATGAGTTATATGAATTCAAATTTACTATAAACTGAGAATTGTCATTATTGAGTGACGATATACTAGTCAACTATTATAGGCATCTTTGTGAGCACTTATCATATTATTATGTTTTTCTTTTTTCTATGTATTTAATTTTGATAGGTGCTCACAAAAATGTTCATAATATTGTGACTAGCATATCGTGGCTCTGTCATTATTTTATTTTTGTATTTTTAAAGCGGAAGAAATCTCGAGAAGGGGAGATCAATTGGCAAGTGATGGAAAACATAAAATTTATGGTAGATTTGCACCCATTTTGAAAAGATGACGTAATTGGAATAATAAAATAGTACTCCCTCGTCCCAGTGGGGATGGCCTAGTGGTGGAGTGGTTGCCTGTTGACCAATAGGTCAGAGGTTCGAGTACTCTCGGCCACAAAAAAAAACCTTAGGTGGGGTGTGTCAGTATTAATATTTGTAATGATATTCAAAAAAAAAATAGTATTCCCTCGGTCCTGTTATTTGTGGTTCATACTTTTTGGGCACGAGTATTAAGAAGAATGTGTAAAAGATAGAAAAGTGATAGTTATTTGTGGTTCATACTTTTTGGGCACGAGTATTAAGAAGAATGTGTAAAAGTGGTTCATACTTTTTGGGCACAAGTATTAAGAAGAATGTGTAAAAGATAGAAAAGTGATAGGATCCACACTTTTTAAAGGGTTAATTTTTGCTATTTTGAATCTGGGCCACTGTTATTTGTGGTTCATACTTTTTGGGCACGAGTATTAAGAAGAATGTGTAAAAGATAGAAAAGTGATAGGATTCACACTTTTTAAAGGGTTAATTTTTGCTATTTTGAATCTGGACCACTAATAACGGGACAGTCCAAAAAAGAAAATGAGCCATTAATAGCGGGACGGAGAGAGTACTAGATAATTTAAGGCCATATAAATGGAACCGAATCATAACTTATTTCCAATTACCAATCAAATCCAACTAATTGCTAATTACGAACGAACGGATTATGTAGTTGACCAGATACAAGATGAAATTGACATCTCTTATAAATTAGGAAAATATTTAATTTTCGAGTCCAGATTATTCTGACACGTAACGTTTATTTTTCAGCAAATCATTGATAATAGTAGTTAGTTGCCGAGTTTTAATCATTTTCCTGTTTCTTTCTCTTTCTTTCTTTCATCGTGTGACCTACGTTGATATTTTTGATGCGCACTGAGTAAATTTACGTTGTTGTTGTTTTTTTCTTTTTTTTTTCTAGGGTCCTTTGTTGAAATTCTAGAATATATTTATGGTTCTTTATCGGAATTTCAGAATTTCAACGTCATATGGCCGCCTATTCTTCAAAACAATAACAAAATGTATGATTATGGATTTTCATAAAACTGATTTGAGTGGTATAATCTAATGTTATTAGTGAAGATATTGTGTATTGATAAGAGTAAAAATAGACCAAGTAAATTAGAGATATAGAAAAGAGAAGAATGCAACAAGCCAATTAAAACTTGGGGATTTTTAAAGATATGTGCAAAATCAAAAGCAGCTCAAAATTCGTTTCTTGAAGCAGTAAACCATTTATAAAATAAAAATAGATGCAAATGTAGAATTACATTTGTATTACATAAGATCATCTATCTATTACTAATACGAAAATAAAGCTGCCCCTTCCATGGTGCTCCGTTCAGATTTTCCTTTATTCTGGTAATTTGTCTAATTTTAATTCATATATATTCTAATTTTTATTTTTATTAATTAAAATTTTATTAATTTCATATTCTTGAAATATCACATGTTTATCTATTAATCACATCTCATATTTATCTATCCCTCTATTTAATTAATTTTTTTATCATACATATTAAAATAATAACAATTTAGGAATGCATTCTTATAAATCCTTATTTTATACATTCTTAATTCATATATAATAATCTATAGAAAATTTGTAAATGAAAATTTCTTTATGAAGACTAAATAAATATATTTAATCAATATGTCTATATAGAATCATTTTCATTTTTCATTCATGTTTTTCTAAAAACTTCGATTAGTGCTTTCTAGAAAATATATACATTGAATCAAATGTGGGATAGGTAGCTAAAGAAAAGAAAAACTTGAAGTTGTAAACATATTTTTTTCCGTATTTTGGCAAAGATTAGAGATATCGATTTAACAAGAACTAACGAGACGGTTCAAATATACTTAAAAAGAAGGATTTTTACTAATTTTAATTAATATTAAATTATTTAGATTTTTATCGAGTAATTTAGCATAAACCAACGAGACGGTTCAAATAACGTAGAAAGAAGGATTTTTACTAATTTTAATTAATATTACTTTGAAGATGTAAACATTTTTTTTTTTGCATTTTGGCAAAGATTAGAGATATCGATTTAGCATGAACCAACGAGACAGTTTAAATATACTTAAAAACTAGAATTTTTACAAATTTTAATTAATATTAACTTTGTTTAGATTTTTATCGAGTAATTTAGCATAAACCAACGAGACGGTTCAAATAATATAGAAAGAAGAATTTTTACTAATTTTAATTAATTTTACTTGGAATGCTCATATTTTTATCGAGTATTACTCAACGGATTTGAGACGCGTATGTACAATAAAGTCACTATTTTAACCGAGATTAGGACGAACATGTAGAAAAATTATAAACAAATTTAGATTTAGAAAATACATAATGAATGAGTATACCCGATCCATTGTCATTCCTAATATTTAGATACGTGAAATAAAATTAATTTTTTAAGTTTGATTAATAATTAACACGAACAATATCACAACTTTTAAATAAGTTATAAAATTATTTTTAAAATGTATACACGTAAATTACAACATAAAGTTATTTCCCGTCGAGTCTCGACGGGCTACTTACTAGTTTCTATCATATTATGTTCGAAATTTCTTGATGCAACGGCGCTGCACATTTATTATACATACCAATATACCATAATATTACATATGGTAATATGAGTAAAATATAAAATTTCAACAAAAAACGACATAAAAACCAGTCTCCACGGATCTCTTTTTATTTCGTGCACGATGTATCATTTTCCCACCTAATCAGTTTCGTGTCAAAATTAAATGCGAAAAAATTAATGTTAATACAACTTTATTTCATGTTAGAGACGAAAGAATATACTAAATTTTCTATTCTAAATTGTACGACATTTCAAATTTCTGAATTTCCCAAACACAAAGATTAGTTATAAACATGTAAATGCCATCCACAATATTCCATTTGTACCAAACGTCACGTAGGGGTAGGGATGGCAACGGGCCGGATCTGGACCGGATCCTATTGGATCCAGATCCAGATCCGAATTTTTTGATTGGATCTAGATCCGGTCTGGATCCGTCGGGTCCGAAAATCTGAGATCCAGATCCAGATCCATCAGATCCGCGGGTCTACGGATCTGGACCCGGATCCGTTTTAAAAAAAAATCAAATAAAATCAATACAACACAATTATAAGTATCCAAATTTCCAAAACAAAAAAGAGTATTTATTTTTTAGATTAGGGTTTTCGTTATTACTTATTAAAAAGGAGTATATTTTTTTATAATTATAAAATAAAATATAGATATAAAAGTATAATATATATATATATATATATATATATTAATAGTATGGATCCGCGGGTCGGATCCGGGCCGGATCCGGATCTGAAAATTCAAGATCCAGATCCGACCCGAATTTTTTTATATGGATCCAGATCCGGCCCGGATCCGTCGGGTCCAAAATTTTGAGATCCAGATCCGGAAAAACGGATCCGGATCCACGGATCTGGACCGGGTCCAAGATCCACTGCCATCCCTACGTAGGGGTGAACAAAAATAACCGAAAACCGAAAACCAAATCAAACCAAACCGAAAATAGAATTTGGTTTGGTTTGTTCGGTTTGTTTGGTTTTATTTTTTTAAAATTTAATTTATTTGGTTTGGTTTGGTTTGATGCTTTGGCAACCAAACCAAACCGAAAACCGAATTTTTATATTTATATATATATTAATTTTTTATATAGTATATATAGATTAATTATATTTATATATAACTTTTCTCAATAATGAAAAATAATTTGAAAGAATTTAGCGCAAGAGCTTGTTGGACCCAATAGAACTTGAAATAAAGCATGGATATCAACATCATGCAACAAAGCAATAGACCGATCTTTTTGTTGCTCGTTCAACATATTTGGCTTTTCCTATAATATGTGTGTGTGTGTGTATATATTATGTTAATTTTTTAAATTAAAATACTATTATTGTCTTATCGTATTAAGTATATTTTTATTGATTTTGAATGAAATATTTAGAACATGTCCATTCGGTTTGGTTTAGTTTTAACTTTTAAAAATTTGATTTATTCGGTTCGGTTATTCGGTTAGTTCGGTTTGGTTTGGTTTTGATTTTTAAAAATTTAATTTATTCGGTTTGATTTGGTTTAGACCAAAACCAAACCGAATAACCGAATGTTCACCCCTAACGTCAGGTCTGCAAAATTAGATCAAATAAATTTTAACAAGTCAGGTGATATTTTAATTTTCAAAAATAAAAATAAAAATGTTACATCTACTTCTAAAGCACTACTTCGATTAATGTGATGTTTCTAGTTATAAAAAAATTAAAACTTGGGTAGAAGTGGAAGATTTTCAAATTAAAAGCCAGAATTTGTGGTTCGTGTGACAGTCTCATACAAGTTTAGAAATTGGTTCGAGCATCGATTTCGTATTATGGAAACAAAATCATTGGAAAGCTGTGAAGAAATTAGTAAAAGATTTCATGGCATCACAGATTCAAAACAACATAAACTTGGATTCATAACTGAATCATATGCTAACAGCCCAGCTCTTTAGGATAAAACATTTTCAATTCAGTTTCAAGATTATGTACTAAAATCTATGAAGAATACACAAGCATAAACGTGTATGATAGTCGTGTAAACAAGTAGAATCAGAGAAAGAGGTACCTACTTTCTACGAATCTGCAGCTCTGAAAACAGTAAGTAGAGATAGAAAGAGATTGATGACGTCTAGGTACAGCGCGATTGAAGCCCAGATATACTCGTCATAACCATATCGCTTGATCAGATTATCGGTGTCATAGACTATGTATCCACAGAATATGATAGATGCTACGCAGCCGTAGATCATTGTGCTTATCTTGCCCATAGGGAAAAAAATCTGCAGTAGAAAAGTGGCTAAAATCAGCATCCAAATTATTTTCCAAATATGAAATCCATCTAGTTATATTTTCTAGGCAAGTTAAGGAACCCAAGAAACGTTGACAAACCTGAATTATTCCAAACAGCATAAGTATGATGATAGCTCCGAATAGGAAAGGTCCGAGGAAATTGAAATCTTGACCTCTCTTTGCAGCCCAGAAAGTGTATAAAGTGAGACTGACAACCACGACACCAGTTAAGACAAAAGCTTCCAGAATAACTTTCCCTGCAAGCATGGGAACGTACAAGTTTTTAACGGTCAGTATTTATCTTCATAGAGGTACATGACAGAAGTACATCAGCTACATGTCCCAAGATCAAGAATCTATTCAAATCAAAACGCATTCTGTCGAAGACCTCCTTTACCATATATTCCATGTTCTATTTCATACTTCCCCAATAGCTTGAACTGCATACTCGAAACTTAAGAGGCTTAAGCTTTAAGGTTGGCTATATTAGATCCTTTCTTGATGAAACTTAAGTAAACCTTCTTTAGCAAGACAATATTAATTTGACACCCCTTCTCAAAGGAAGTACTTGTGCCAAATCCACACACCTTGCAAGCAAATAGCTTCTAGATAAAACTTAAGTAAACCTTATTTAGCAAGATAATATTTAGCACATATAGATAGTTATTGATATGAAGGATACCTATCAATGTAAACATGTATGAAAAGATATATGATCTGAGATCTACTCCATGCACTTCAACTATATGAGAGTTTTCTATCTCTAAAATTGTGACGCCCCTTATTTACCTTCACAACATGACACAAAATAACAGAGTTAGGAGTATAAATCTTTCATTTTTTATTAAAATTTAGCAGCTAAATACATTCAACAAATAATTCTCTTAATAATTCTATTAAGAGAAAGCTTGCTCTAAGTTCAACCATATACGTAAAGTATAAGACCATGAAATTAATGCGATCATACAGAGACAGCGATCTCAAAATATGTTCTCTATCTTAATCTTCCGTGTCTGGCTTGACAATCATAACATGAGAAAAACCAGAAAGATAATATTTCTTACTATAACAAAAAAGGCACCAATATTCCACATTGTCTAGCATAGAGATTCTACTCAAGTAACTTCAAGTGAACAGAAGCACGATTCATTAATCTGATAATTTAACAGCGCTTATCTACACCGACCAATCGGAAAGTCTTATAAGTTAAAGAATTTCCTCCTAATCAAACACCCAAAGCTCAATAATCTTTATCTTTATATAGTCCTGTGTATAACATCAAACCTAAACCTAAAACACATAGCCATAAACCACGGGATATCATACAAGAGTTTTATATATCAGCGCAGTAGAGTACGTCGAAATTTCTAATTTCCTATGTAAATATATCATATATGTATTCTACAGTTTTTTACTTATTGCTAATCTTGCCAGCTCTCTCGTTCTTAGCTTACTCAATAGCCAAAAAGTGGACAGATTTCATCTTCGGCACGAATCACAATTTTCCTACTGTTAGCAGCATTTTACTAAACTTATCTTAAGAGAAGATAAAGAGGCTAAGTTATAGGTCTGCTTCCTATGTTTCCCTCTCATATCAATTCAAGAAAATCCAACATCACAAATTTATTCGAGTCTAAAATGTGACCTTATAAACCAAACAGATTTCTACATCACAAATTAACAACAGCTGAATTGCAATACTTCACAAAAAAACCCCTCAAAAACTAAATCATAATCCAAAATCACAATTACAAAAAATAAATAAATAAATAAAATCACTCACCATTGGTGTAAGAACAACTGAGCCCCACCGCCAACGCGAGCGACACCGTGAACAGCCCGAGCAGTATATAATTCAACGGATGTTTCCGGTAATACGAATACAGCGGGCACAACACTACAATAAAAATTCCAAAAAAAAAAAACGAACAAAAAAAAGTCAAAATCACATCAACAAAAACAACAAGAAACAATCAATTTCATCTAAACATAAATATATAAATAAGACAAATCCTACCGATAAACGGGGTGATCACGAGTAAAATGTAGAGCACCAGTCCGGCCTTAGTCGTGGTGAAGAACTGCGCAATTGGATGGACGGTGACGACAACGGCGGCGACGACGGCGGTGAGAAGCAGCTGAATACTGACGATTGAATAAATTTTGCGAATGAACGACCACCGGAGCTCCGGGCTCTCCGTCATCATCGGGTAGAGCGGCTGGCGGCCCGATTCCACGTCAACTTTATGCTGGCCCCACATCTTTGCAGCGAATTGGAGAAATCCTTGTTGATTCGAGAAATTTGTCGAAGAAATTATACGATTGAATTTTAGGTTTTACAGTGTGTATAAATTGGGGGGAAAGGAAACTTCTTGATGTGTGTGGAGCGTTGCGCACGTGCTAGTTTTCTGAGATCTATTCAACTAAGGAATGTTCACGTCTTATATATATATATATATATATATATATATATATATATATATATTCTTTTCTTTTAGGGGAACGCTACAGAATTTTCTAGTGCGTTCGATTATCTTAATAAAATATATGATATGATGATGATTTCAGATTCAATAAATACAAAAAAGTATTAATTTTAGTTTAGAATTATTTTTGGGTTTCAAGAAATACAGTTGATGATCGGAGGTTTCATTTCTATTAATTAAAAAGTTACATGAAATAGTTGATGCATTAGAAATTAGCATTGAATTTATTGAAAATTTATTTTTCGAAACCGAATAATAATTTTGAAATAAAATTAAAATTGTTTATATTTATCAACTAAAAATTATTTACTCTAAAAAAAATTGAGACCAAGCCTAGATAAAGCATCACATCATAACAATTCTCTATAATACCATCTAATATAACAACAATTGTTAAATATGTATAAGATGGGTGTGCGGAGCTGATAAATTAAATTGTGTAAACTCAAAAAATTGTTCTCCAAAAAAATTTATCAACAATAGCAAAATATCAAATAATATAGGGTAAATTGTCTGTAAATTCCTGAACTTTTCATAAATTCTGGTTTTGCTCCCCACAAAAAAAATCTGCGTGTAAATTCCCAAACTTTCCCGGTTTTGCATCCAACGTCTGTTTTCCCCAAATTGTGTGCTGATTTTGAGTACTCGTGTGCCCAAGGATAGATTGTACAAGGCCAGGAAAATTGCACAAGAGCTTGTGAGAGGTTCAGTAGAAGATCATTATGCCTCAATCAGAAGTGAAAGTTTGGGAAAACCCGACGTTGGATGCAAAATCAGACAAAAGAGAAAGTTTGGGAATTTACACGCAGATTTTTTTTGTGGAGATCAAAACCAGAATTTATGAAAAGTTTAGGAATTTACAAACAATTTACCCAATAATATAACATGAACTTTTTGGTTGTTTGTCCGAGTTTCGGATGTTTATTTTTTCACTATAATAAAAGATCATTGACTTTACCCTCAAAAATAATAATAAAATAAATTTTAAATCAGTACAAAACTTATTTCGGTGAAGCTATTAATACCCAACACATCTACAAATACATTCCAATACTTATTACATTTATTGAAATTTTGATAATAAAAGCACATTTTAATATCAATGATACATTTTATAGCTTCCAATTATACTCTCTAGTACCTTCCAAAAAATAAATTATACTCTCTAGTTTAAAAGATATAGGAAATTTTTGTCAATCTCAAATCGACTTAATTAACGTGCTAAATCACATAATTATTATCCAACACTAAAATTTGGGCTAATTTAGAAATATTTTAGTGTAAACGGGCAAATTTGAATATTGGGCCTTAAATAGCTAGATCTAAGTCCATTAAAATAATTGGGCCTTTTGTAGCGAAATACGGAACAAAATGGATTTCATGAACTCAATTTCACTTTTTTTATATTTGAATTTGAATTTGGATCTGTAACACAAGATGTAAGATTATTTCGGAGTTTGTTATTTCAAACTCAAGCATGTTCGTCATGAAGCCGATTATGTGGCCCACAATATTGCTAGAGCTTTTAGGAATTTTCCGTTCACGTATGGTTGGGTAGAGCTGCCAGCTCTTGTGGTTCGCCTTCTCAACTTTACTTGTTCTTGTTCTTAATATATATATATTTGGATTTCACAAAAAAAAAAACTAATTAATATATATACTTATATAGTAGGTGTGATTAACGTGCTGGAGCATTGTTAAGGACAATTGGTACAAAATAAAGCTGATCACAAGCAGCACTTTAATTTTATTCAGTATATATCTTTATTTCCACCAATAATTTAAAGAAAAAGAAAGGAATAAAAATGACTTTTTCCTTTTGTGAAGGGAACTACATTATATTTGTGCTCTACCCAGTTCTCATGGATCGCTAAATATTAGATTAGAAAAAGAAAAGTTGAGAAATTCAGATTCTCTTGAAACATATATAATATTTTATCTTTAATTCTTTTTCACTCTATGTGTGTTTGTGACAATTTTTTTTTTCCTTCCTAATTTCACAATTTTGATATGATCATGTAATATGGTCAAGGGGGTTGCTTGTTGATGGAGAAAAGTAGTAAAGACAAATTCCAAATCTAAATATCCTTCAAAGAAGGGGATAAGATAATTCCAATAGTATCTCAATTTCATTACTTTATTTTATGGAGACATGGACATACTCCATAAATTATAGTACTACATTTTTCATCACTAGTAGGTGTTATATTTTTTTCTTCGCTAGGATAACCCGAATCGCTATCTCGTGCTAAGAAAATTTTATATTTGCACGAAAAATTCAATTTTAGCAATTCCGAATACATATTTCTGCGTCTGTCCTCGTATATATACCTGATCTCTCACTCCCTCTAGTACTTGCAACTTGCAAGTGTCCAATTCTAGAGAGAGAGAGAGAAACATGAATCCATTCCCTATGGATGGCTCAGAAGAAATCAAGAAAAGCCTATTCCAAAATGCCATGAAAAGCAATTGGAAGGAAGTGATCGAAACATACAGAGAGAGAACAGAATTCCACACCGCCAAGATCACCAGCTCCGGCGACACGGCGCTGCACATAGCCATCTCCAACGGCGAGGAATCCTACGTCGAAACCCTCGTCGACATCGTCCGCGAAACCAAAGGCGCCCTCGAAACGCAAAACGAGCTCGGCAATACTCCTCTTCACCTGGCGGCCTATCTCGGCAACGCCAGGATGTGCCATTGCGTAGCCCGCGGCGACTCGACGCTCATGGGGATACGCAATGGCGACGACGAGACGCCCTTCTTCCTCGCCGTCCGCCACGGCCGGAAGGAGGCGTTTCAGGCCCTGCACCTCATCTGTAAAGATGAAGAAGGCTACAGTTATTGTAGGAAAAAAGATGGAGAGACTATTCTCCATTCCGCCATCTATGGAGAGTATTTTGGTCCGTTTTTATATCATCTTTTCACAAATAATTTTCACATGATTTTTAAAACGTTGCAGTACGTCGTAATTTTTTACACCCTCCCCAAATTTTTTAGTACTCCCTCCATCCCAAAAGTGTGGTGCATATTTGAACCACACTGGGACGGAGGGAGTAAAATTTTTCGAGAGCGGGTCTAGGTGGGACGGAGGGAGTAAAATTCTTTAGCCCCCATAAAGAAAGTGTAAATTTTATTCTTATAAAACCATCAACTTAATTATAGGAATTTTGGGTGAATAGTAATAAAAAAGCTCCCATCGCTGAGTAGAATTATAATCTCAAATTCGAAATTTAGAAAACAGAGCTTTTATAATAAGGATGTTTTTTTTCTTTTCTTGTGTCCGTTCTTTAATAGTGTTAAGGGAAAAATGCATATAAATACATGAACTTTGGTCCATTTTTCATTTTGCACATGACTTTTGAATTTTCCCCCTAAAATCACAACCTTTTTGATTTTGTTCAATTTTTCCATAGTTTTAAATTCCTCCCAAATTAAAGCTGATTTAGCGCTTATGTGGCAGTCGGGCATGTGCCGACCTCTCTAACATTCGACAAATTAAACAACACAGTTTTTAAAAATGCAGTATGACGTACGAATTTTCACCCTAATTTTGCATGAAACAACGTCGTACTGCATTTTTAAAAACTATGTCGTTTAATTTGTCGAACGGCAAAGAGATCGGAACATGCCCGATTGCTACATATGCGCCAAGTCAGTTTTAATTTGGGCAGAATTTAAAATTATGGAAAAATTGAACAAAATCAAAAGGTTGTGATTTTAGGGAGAAAATTCAAAAGTCATGTGCAAAATAAAAGGAAGACGAAAGTTCATGTATTTATATGCATTTTTCCCTAGTGTTAATGAAAGCATTGTAATTAAAAAAATATATTAAAAAGTGATGTTATAATTGCAATATTTTTCGAATATTTTTTGTTTGCAGAATTGGCGTTTGAGATTATGAGTCACTACAGTAAGCTTTTGAATGCAGTAAACGAGCAAGGTTTCTCGCCGCTCCATATTCTGGCGAACAAACCATCTGCCTTTAGAAGTGGTAGCCAAATTAGAGGCCTTGATAAACTCATTTATCATTGTGAGTCTCTCTCTCTCTCTCGCTCTCTCTCTCTCTCTCTCTCTCTCTCTCTCTCTCTCTCTCTCAATAGTCAATACTATTGATCATTCAAATTCCGATTTTTTTTTTTTTTTTGACGAGGATAACCAACAGACTACGCTCGTTACACAAATAATTGGACCACAAGTTCATATTTACTTGCATTGTTGTAGGCATATTTGTAGATGAGTTGGAGCATAAAAACATGCACAAACAAGGTACCAGTTTTCAATATAAAAAAGGTGCAAAATATCCAGAAAATTCTCACACTTGCGTTACAACCTTCAATGTACTACGGGATGTAATGCTTGTACTATGTAAGTATTCATGTCTTTTAATTTTTTTTATTTCGTATTATTGAACAACGGACCAATCATATTGTACTCTCTTGATTTCGTGTAAGAACAGTCAAAAGTAGTCTGGTTCGATTCGGCCTTATTTTTAGCTGGGCTGGACCACTTAAATTTGGGCTTGAAAAGTCACAAATTGGCCCACATACTATTTGGGTGTGAAAATTTTTTCGGATTGGATTGGACGTTATTTTCGATGATCTATAAGTTTTCGGGTCAGATCTAATCTATCTATTACTATATTAAAGCAGAATAATTGCAATGTCTTTTCCCGCCCATTCATGTACTTTTCCCTCCCATTCTGCATGTCTCATGCAAACTTCTCGCCTAGCCCAATAGTCTCAATGTCTACCTACTCAAAATAACCATTCATCTGCTAAAAAAAATGAGCATTCATTGATGCCGCCAAAAATTAATTTTGTGATTTAGATGACAACATTTTGCAGTATAGTTGCTTATTATTTTGACATTATATATATACCTTTGTAATTCTATCAAAAAAAGTTGTTTATTACTATGTTATAATTTTTTGGTAAAATATATTATTTGGTGATACTTTATTTTTTAAATTTGTATGGATGAGTTTTTTAACTTGAAATCTTAAATCATAATATTCAACATAAGTATTATATATATATATAATATAATTGTATTAATAATCAAGTAAAAAATAATTGTATTAATGAACGTAATTATATAATTTTGGAGAATCATTTATAATATAAATGTATATTAAAATATGTATTAATTTTTTGATACTACGAATTAAAACACTCATTATCACACAACGCAGCGCAACGCGCGCGGGTAAATCTAGTTTCAGTAATAAATCATGTCTACATCATTTTAAATTCTAAATAAATACTCCTTCCGTCCCCCTCAATTTATCTACATTTCTTTAAATGGATGTCTCACTCAATTTGTCTACTTCCAAATAAGGAAAAAATTAACTCTTCAAAACCCTTCAAAAGTAGTAAAATCTACTCACTTTCTATCTTTTTACCTTTATTCTTAATCTCCGTGCCGAACAATAGTTAGATAAACTGAATGGGACAGAAGGAGTAATGATTATATCGAAGAATTTATTGTTGATTTTGATACCGACCTTATTTAGTTGTAGAAAGGCTACTAATGTGTTAAATTAATTTAAAAGGTTTACTTGGTAAAAAAAAAAAGTTTACTGTATTCATTTTTACAGAGTGAATTTTTGTGATGACGTGTATTTTTTTACAGTGGGTTATAGCCGCCGCAAGAAACACGACGAAGAAAATATAGAAGATCATGAACAAAAGGCAGAAACTCCAAAGGGTCGTCAACAAGATGAAAATCATCCAAAAGCAAATCAATTTATTCACAAACTAAGTGAGCATTCAAGGATTTTTATTTTTATTTTAGACGAGATTAACCCGCAGCCGCTACTCGATCGAGTTGATTTTTCCCTCTTCCATTTTTCAGGGATGGTCCTATGTGGAAGCATGAAGGCAGATGCAGAGCGCTACCAATTTGAAGTGGGTAAACAAGGTCCAATTAACTTCACCTTAAAAAAACTCTTCAATTTATTTTGCACTTGATTTAATATCACTATTGATAATAATATTTATGTGCATTTGATGTTGTTAATTACTATGCCCTTTTTAAAATAAATATTCGGATCAGTTGTACTCGAACTTTAGAAAAATATATAGTATGTAACTTATACTCTACTATACTCCTTTTCTAAAATTCGAGTCCAACTGATCCGAATATTTAATTTACTAGTAATATATTTTGTTTTATCAGCAGAAGGATCAACCGAACGCATTGATGCTAAAGGACATGAATTCCTTCCAAAATCAACCAAACGTATTAATGCTCAAGGACATGAATTCCTTCCAAAGAACTACATCACAGTCTTTAACTTAATCAAGTTAATATCCAAAGCAATGCTCGTCATCCTCGGCTTAGGTAACTTTCCGACTCTTCGTGTCCCGCTCCGTGTCTAGTGGTGAGCATAATAACCGATACTGAAAAATCGATCGTGCCAAATCAATAGCTTTCCATCGATTAAGTTTTGGTTCATATACAAATTTTTCGGTTGGTTCGGTTAACAAATACAAAAATCAATCAAATTTTTGATTTTTTATCGAACCGACCGAAGTGTATATAAAAATAATTCCCTAATTATTTTATACTCTTTTTGTTTGTCATTGATTAGCTTTGTTCTTGTTCGTATTAATTCGTGTAGATTTTATTTATTTATTTATTTTCACTTCAATTTTGTATATTCTTTATAGAAAAATGTGAAGAACTGTATAAAAATAAAATGAATTAGGTCAGAACTGAAACCGACTAAAATGATTCCGAGATTTGGTTTCGATTCGGTCGAAATTTCTAAAAAAATCGATCAATCGGTTTGATCTATCAGCTCATTCGGGATCCTACCTCATCCTTATCTATCCACGAGAGCTATGGTAGGCTAAGCTCTTCCAACTCACTTTTTCTATACTCAAATCAATTTTTTGTTCTCTTATACCTATATATGAAATACGAACAATAGCTCACAATTAAATTTTTCTGCGTCAGCCACTGTCCATATCCAACATCCAACATCAAACATTTATACATAGTTTTAGCACCAATTTAATATTCAACTAACATTTAACTATTTTTGTTATACAAATATTACAAGGCTCAAAATCGGTGGACAAGATCAAAGAGAAGAAGACCAAACATATTTGGTCAATGCAAATAATGGACAAGCTGCTAAATCATGCCTTATTATATCAATATGAAAACAATGGAAAGAGCCCCGGCATTATGCCCCAAGGCAAAGATAGCGAGACACCAATTCCTTATACCCTCACGGATATCACCACCGGCGGCGGCGCCGCTGCCACCGCTGCCGACTTCAACCGGGCTATAATCGACGACATTGCTCACGAGGATCAAGCCGAGGCGCCCGGGCCTCAATCCGAAAAATCTCCCAGCAACAAAGCAGGACGCGACATCTCAGAATGTCGCGAAATGATGTGCTCCGCGCTAAAGTCGCTGGGAGTAGTGGTTCAGAACAGCGCGGTTTTGGACGCGCTGTTCTCAAAGGGGAAGGGGAGCCTATCCCTAGACATGGAGAAGAAGGAGACGCCGATACTCATCGCGGCCAAGAGCGGCGTGGTGGAGATGGTGGCCGGAATCTTGGACCGGTTTCCGGTGGCGATCCACGACATGAATAATGATAAGAAGAATGTGGTTTTGCTTGCGGTGGAGCATAGGCAGCCGCATGTGTATAAGTTCTTGCTTGATTGTAAAGTAATGAAGGATACTATATTTAGAAAGACTGATAAAAATGGAAATAGTGCTTTGCATCTTGCTGCAAGGCTTGGGGAGTATAGGCCATGGCTGATTCCAGGTGCTGCTCTTCAGATGCAGTGGGAGATCAAGTGGTATGAGGTAAGGGAAATAGTCGATTTTCGCGTGCCCTGACTTGGGAACGTATCGATAGAGTACTGTTCGAGCGAGTATAGTTTCATGACAATTAAGCATGCATGATTTTTATTAGAAAATATATATTTCAACTTCACTTAATTTTGTAACCGCTAATTAGGGTTTATTATACCCAATTAGGAGATCGGTATAATTATTATTTAGTATTTAATTTATATTTTTTAATTAATAATTGATTATTAGGGTTGATTATTTCATAATTATTGGGTGCAGTTTGTGAAGGACTCGATGACACTTCACTTCTTTCCAAGGTACAACAACGAGTCCAAAACCCCAAGGGATATATTCAACGAGACCCACGACGCACTCACGCGGGAGGGCGGCGCGTGGCTCACCAGCACCTCACAGTCGTGCTCTGTGGTGGCGGCGCTCATTGCCACCGTGGCATTCGCCACCTCCGCCACAGTCCCCGGCGGAGTCAAGGACGACAACAGTGGCTCCCCTACCTTGCAAAACCAGCCAGCCTTCAGCATCTTCGCCATCTCCTCCCTCGTCGCGCTCTGCTTCTCCGTCACCTCCGTCGTCATGTTCCTCGCCATTCTCACCTCCAGGCAAGTCTTACTACAAAAATCAATTAAAGAAGAGTCTTATTTTACAAAATTGGGTACAAAATTGTTATTTTCTATACCTATTATATAAGAGTATTATTTTACGAAATTTGACTTATCTATTATTTAATGTGATATATAATGTTTATTTATTATCTACTACTAGTAGTATAATAAAGTGTACCTATTCTTATAAATTTTTTATTAAACATGTAATATGCTTATTTATTTTAATTTTTAATGTTAGCTATCCCTTTTTAATATTTAACTAAAATTCTTTAAATTCAATACTTTTACTTGCATTGCAAATTCTATAATTAACATCAAAAATTAAAATGATACTCGTCTCGACTCGACTTGACTGGACTGGTGCAGGTTCCAAGAGAAAGACTTCGGG
Organism: Agastache rugosa; assembly: GCA_031470985.1. Lineage (NCBI taxonomy): Eukaryota > Viridiplantae > Streptophyta > Magnoliopsida > Lamiales > Lamiaceae > Agastache > Agastache rugosa. The sequence continues at coordinate 21,635,305 of CM062608.1, read as the reverse complement.
AAGGACCTGCCGAGGAAGCTGCTCGTAGGGCTGACGTCACTCTTCGTGTCGATAGGATCCATGTTGTTATCTTTCTGCGCCGGCCATTTCTTCGTACTGAAAGAAAAGCTACAGTACGCCGCTTTCCCGATGTATGCGATAACGTGCTTGCCGGTGACGTTCTTCGCCGTCGCTCAGTTCCCATGGTATTTTGATCTCGTGTGGGCAACTATTAGGAAGGTCCCACAGAGAAGTTCTAAGTGATTTTTTTTTTTAGATAGTTAACCTAAGCTATGATTTCTCTAATTAAGTTTGAAATTCTCTAAAATGAAATTGGAGAATTAATATGAAGAGCTCCACTTAGATTATATAGTTTGGCGTGAGGTTTTGAGTGGATTTGAGTGTGATTGGTTTTACTGTGCGATCGGATCCAAATTGTCACTTTTCTTTATGATAATTTCACTTAATTTTTTAACTATCTAGAGGGTAATTAAAATAATAACTGTCGCATTTCTTCATGATAATTATCAATTTTTATCTACCACACGGTAAGATCGATCACATTCGAATCTTTCCAGAGTTGCTAGGACTTTTTCATTCCTTCATGTTTCATGTTTGGGCCTTCGCCTTCTCAACTTTGCTTGTTGGTGAACTAAATATATAGTATAATTTCCTTAAATTAATACTCGATAAATTAATAATATCTCTAAGTAATACTTAATTTTCTACGGTCCCGACTCTATAACTGTCTTTTAAATTTTAGCTTGATAAATTAATAACCTCTATAAGATAATAACTTTCTCCGATCTCGATTGTATTAATTTATAGAGGTTTTATTGTATTTCTTCTTGGTTTTAAAAAAACGATTTATCATGTTTATTTGTTGAGGTAATTTACTTTATATAAATAGCTGCTTATAAATTAATTTTGGGGAGGGAAATATTAGCTACGAATCGAACTATTAGAGGAACAAGAAAAATCTAAAAGGACGACAGATATATACCCACTTCATTAAAGGAAATAATTGTGGAAAACTAAAAGTAGGCATATTATATTGAAACAAAGTTATTTCACTAAAACATCCAACCATAGGCAATCGTCACTTTCATTTGGTGATTATTGTTCGAATTTTTATACTAACTCGTCCCTATATATATATAGGATAGCATCAATAATTAAGAGTAAACTTCGCTGTGTTTAGAGTCTAATACAACGTTTTACATCAATTCTCATATCGTTTTTCTAGCTTTCTAATAATAGTCGATTTTTGTGTTTTTTTTTTCTCATTGAAATGTTCTAATATTTTTGCAAAGTTTAATTCCGACATTTATTTCAATTAATACGTGCTCTTCAATTAATTTCGGGCAATTTAATGACAGCCACAGGTATTGGTAGGCGGCATTGATGATTAATTTTCGTGGTCATGAACCTTAGATATATAGTTCGATTTAATTTAATTTTAGATATATCCACTATTGTTGATCCAAATATTTCAATTTGTTTTTTCTGATATATAGCTGTGGTTGAATTTTATGCATGTTGTCATATCATTATATAAGGCCATGTGTCCTTTTTAGCTGTTTGGATATATTTTGGTAAAATTTTCCATCGAGTACGTTCAATCAATAATTTGAGTGATTGTACTAAATAAAAAATAAAATAAAATAAATAAATAATGTGGGTGATTGTTACGTGTACCTATTTATTCTGTGTTCTCGAGCAAGAGATGTACGTATGGTGTAGGAAGAGTTTGTTAAAGCCATTGATATTTTTTTCTAGTTGTACCACTTTACTAACATAAAAATACAAAATAATAATAATAATAATACAAAATCCAATTAATTCGGCTTTAGGAAGCCCAAAATCTATGTTGTTCCATATCATATTTCAGTATATGTATCAAATATTAATCATATATGTGTGTGTGACATGAGAAGTGAGAACCAAATAATCTACATTAAACGAGGGGTAAAAATTAAACTAGCATTTCTTGATTAGAAAATAACAATTTCAACAATCCCAATAAGAAAAGAATGATATATGGATAAATTATAATTATATACTACCTTTTAAAATATACACATAATTTTTATATAAGAAAGAAACAAAGAATGATGACAACTGCAATGGTAGTTGTAATAGAAGAAAATCATAAAAACAATGAGAATGACAGAGTGAAATGTTTTTGATGAGCCTAAATACACACACACACACACATATATATATATATATATATATATATATATGGATGTATGGAGGAGTATTTAAGGCAATGAAAAGGAAAGGCAGATCTTAATTTCCACAAAAGTTACACATTTTTTGCATATATTTGTTAGTTGATGTTACATCAATTAATTAACTGCTAATCCCATCTTTTTTTTCTCTTAACTAAAAGTCAAGGCATAAGAAATGGATCAAATAAAACCAAATTCTAGTGCGTTAACTAGGATTTGATTCCAATCTATAGGATGTTTAATTTTAATCAATGTAATTTATGCCAAATCATCTCATTGTCCTCCATATTCCATTTATCTCCATTCAAACTCATTCCATTTTTTATGCTTGATTTTCTCGACGGACGTCGGTGATACCGAAAATGATATTGGTTATTGGCACTGACATAAATGTGACACGCTGATAGTGTACAATACAACAATTGAAGTGTTGGGAGATGCACATGTTGAATAATAACATAACATGTTATAAGGTCTTTTCTTTTAGAATACACATAAGGTCTTTATGTTCTCAAATAAATTATAGAGGTCTAATATATTAATAATAATGCTAAAAAAAGAAAAAAATGAGTTAGGAGATGGATGATTGTGAATCGTACTCTAGCCTCCCACTCTTGCGAAAGCAACAAGTAGTTTACCACTAAATTATAAGTAATGTACGAGATCAAAGGTTTCGGGTTTGAGTCCACTATGACGCGGTATTTAAATTTAATTGCTAATTTATAAAAAAATTATAAGTAATGTGGTGAATGATAAATAAGAATTAAAGAAATACTTAATAATAACAAACAGAAATGCATGACGCAACAACTTTAAAACTAAATAAATTTAAATCAATCGATGTGCATAAGTATGCATTTTGCCTTCAAAAGTGATAGTAATTAATAATGCATTTATGTATGCAGGGATGGAGGGTGGGGTCAATGGGGGCCACTAGGCCCCCCTTGGAATTTTTAGGGAATTTATTTTCAATTTTGCCATTTTTTTTTTTTTTTGAAAAGTTGCCAATTATTTTTTAATATATGCTATATGTGTATATTTTATTGGTGTGGTATTCTAATATCTCTTTCGATTTCTTTTGTATTATTTCCTCCATCAAGATTTTTGTAATACATTTTAGTACTTATAATTTAATAATGTTTCTTGTTAGTTTGATTTTTTTTTTAAATTTAAGAGGTACGCTTGACTTAAGTTTGAATTTGTTAATTATTTAATTTATTTTTCTAAATTAATGGATCTTTTTTATATGTAAAATTTAATTGTTCTTTCATTCCTTATTATTAAATTAATAATAAGCACACATTCCACGTGTCAAACATCAAATATGACTTGAAACTAATAGAACAGTCATGATATTTTTATATAATGAAGAGAAACGACAAACGGCTTTAATTATAGACGTTTAAATGTCGTAATAGATGATTGATGAAGGTAGTTGAAACAATCCATCCTAATATCCAAATCGACTGCTACAATATACATATACATCAATCTTAATTTTATTTTATTTTTTTGACATAGGGAAAGGGAGAGCAATGGATTCAAACCCGAGATCTCATTGCTTACAGACTGAAGCTGCATCGCTTGGATATCCCCTTATCAATCTTAATAATGAGCTCGTTCGTTACGCTTGATAAAAGAGATAGATAGTTAGATACCCATAATAATGTGATAATTAATCGAAATATTTAATAAAGCAATTATCTAGCATGCACCTATTGAACATATATTTTTGATTTTGTATCACACTTCATGTAATATATAGAGCAGTTAAAAGTATCAAATTTTTACACGATGGATTAGTCCAATTTTGGACCGGACTGAGCCACATATTTTGCCCCGAAATTTTTTGACTCGACCCAACCTGAGGTGCAATTGGGTATGAGAAACCAGCCTGACATGGCTTGAATTTTCTGTATGTAAAATTATTTTTCAAGTTGAACTAGTTAAATTGTTATTTCGGCATGACATGTCTCGATTCATTTGGTAATTCTAATAGTGTGTAATGCATAATAATCAACTAAAATTTTGAAAAACGGATTTTTATCACTTTTTGAAGCTCTAGAGACACGTAATGGTATGATTATTAATTAAGACTAAATTTGTCATGGTTTTCTATTTTTATTGTTTATTACTGTTTTCAGAACGTCGTTTATCATCAAAATTAAATGAAGTAGGTGAATCCAACGTGGACACATACAGCTAGATAGAAGATAATTTATAAAAAAAGAAAGAAAAAAAAGAAGATAAGATTCAAATAATTGAAGAATATTAAAGATATGCATCCTTACAACATTGACTCAAAAGGTACAAGGTGACCCCCCTTAAATACCATTTCTGAAATAAATGTCTCATAAAAAATAAATAAAAAAATACAAATTTAATATAAATTCAATTCATTTTTATTCAAAAAAGGAAAATTATGTCTAAGCTAGTTGGATGACTGCCTCTTCATTTTGCTCACAACATTCCTTTTGTTACCATTTAACTATTTTAACTTTTAAATGCTTTTGTTTCCCCTCCAAAAATATATTTTAATATAAATTTAATGGTTACGTTTGAAAATATTTCCGAGTTCTGTTTCTACAATTCTTTTAATTGAGAAATTACTGAAATTTGATAATGTGGTAACATTTTAGCCGTTAATTTTAAGTTTGATTTTATAATTTCTGTCTATTACTGTAACAGGAAATACTCCCCAGAAAAAGAAAAATAATAAGTTTACAATGATTTATGAACTAATAATTCCAAGAAGCTAGTTAAATTATGGGCTCACTTTATACCAATTATTGAAAGTGTAACCTCTCAATCATAGTTGTACTTCCCTTCTGCTTTAGAATTGTACTACTCCCCCTAATTTTTTATTATAATTATTAGCAAATCAAATAATCACATATTTTTCATTTATTGCAACTATCACCTCAAAGTGTAGTGTATAAATATATACACAATCTATTGAATTTTGATCACTCCCAATTTTCGGGCGATCCGAGTAATGATGTGGATTTTTTTTAATCCACGTAATAGATTGGACGATATCGTCTGAAAATAAATTCCACGTCAAAAAAAAAAGTTGATCCACATGAATTTAAAAAAATTTCATGTCATAACTCCGGCCGCCAGAAATATTGGACGCGATCCCAATTGCAAAAATTCAATAAGTCAGTGTGCATGTGTTAGCCTAGTAGTAGAGTGGTTAATGTCCGGATCAAAGGTCACAGGTTCTAATCCACTGTCACGCGGCCTTTAAAATTTTTTGTAATGTTTGTTCAAAAAAAAATTCAATAAGTGATAATGGAAATAATTAATTGCACTAGTGAATCCTATACCTTTTAGAATTAGGTGCTGAATAGTTCATTCTAATAATTAATTAATTTTTTTGAGGATGATAATTAATTATTAATAAAGATAAAAGTATAACCAGCCACTTGTAAAATTTAAAATTAAATTAAATCATATGAACCAGGTAAATCCTCAAAGCATCCATTGACCCCAATTTTATATTAGTTTCAATTTTCATAGAATATAATAATAATAATTACTCTATCATATAAATATCTTGTTATATAGTCATTACTGCATATTTATTGTTCTCATAAATATAATATGGAATGTAGTACAACACAACCTATTAAGTCAGACAAAAGTAACATTCTTTTTATAGTATTTTTTCATAAAGAAATCACGTTTTCTACCAAACAATCCAGCTTATATATTTTAATTATTTTATGGCTTAATTGGGTAGCATGTAGAAAGAACATGGGAGGCCACAAAGTTTTCACTTTTTATTTTTATTTTTATTTTTTTTATTCTTGTCTCAAATTATAATACTCCCTCCGTCCACAATAAATTTGCCACATTGTGGATGTCACGGATTTTAATAATTTGTTGGTTGATTGTATTGTGAGTGGAATAAGGGTCCCACTTTTATATATTTTTAAATTGTGTTGTGAGTGGAAAAGTAAGTGAGGTGTGTGGGGTCTATTACCATAAATGGAAGTGGCAAATTTTTTGTGGACGGACCAAAAAGGAAATTGTGGCAAATTTATCGTGGACGGAGGGAGTATTAACATTGAAGCACTTTTAGATGGACAGCAAATATGTAAGACAAATCTTAGGCATCCTATAATTGAGACCAAAATTAGTCTATTATAAGTAGTGGAAGGTTCATTTAAAAAATTAATTATGATAAATTAGTGGGTCACTTAGGGGATTATGGATCTATAATTGGAAGATTTTGACCTAAACTAGTATTAGTCCCAGTTGTCAGCCTGATTAGTTTAGTACGTGACAATAATGATTATATGATTTTACTAGTAATTGATTGGAGCATAAAGTGAAAAGTTTTGGGACCTCAGCACACCAAATCTTTAATTTTGAATTTTTAATGACAAGAACAAGTTTCTAGTACATTAATTGGTTCAAACATCGACACTAACTCTTTCTAGTACTTAAAGGTCGAACTGGACAAGTGTATTTTGACTACTTTCCCTATGTTTTACTCCCTCCGTTCCATTATTCTTGTCTTGTATTCCTTTTTGGGTTGTCCCGTTATTCTTGTCCTGTTTCCATAAAAGGAAATATGTTTCTCTCACAAAAAGTTATGGGCTCCACCACTTTCTATCTTTTTACCCTTAAACATCCTTCTCCTTAATACACGTGCTCAAAAGAAATGAGACAAGAATAATGGGACGGAGGTAGTATATAATATGAAATTGAAACTCAACCGGATATTTCTCATATAAATTGTTCATTTAAATGGAAATTATTTTGTCCCATCTTGGTAAAGTAAAACCCTACAATTCTTATGAGTCTAAGCATGACAAAGGGCTACTATTTATAGGCTTCAACAACATCCTAAATCCTACATTTGTACATTTTATTTACTTTTTCTTGAATGAATGATTCCCAAAGCACAAAAACAGGTATTATGATTTAAGTCATTGTTACAAAATGGAACAATATTCCCAAACACAAGTCCTTAAATTGGGACTATTGCATGGGGTCACAAAACACTACATTTTCTCTGACTAAAAATATATACTCTAAATTGCTCTACAACCAAACATATTGTTTAGATTCATAAAAAAAGGTAGGAAGAAATAAAAGAATGTGCCAATTATTAAAAGACAATATTAAATCTCTATACATAGCTAGATTTCTCAAGACGCAATATTCTTACCGGAATTCCCTTCTCTTTTTAGGAAAAATAATATCACCAATTATTTCTTATATTATTCACGAAAGAAACGAGAAATATATTTGTTTCTTGATTTTATAAGAACGGTATTCTTATCTTATCTTCCAAGAATCTCAATTATTCAGTATCATATTTATATAATTAATTACTATGCTACATCTCAATAACCACAAAACAACAATATTTGTATAACACCTGCAGAAATATAAGGATCCAATAATCTAAGTAAGTATAATACTGTATTATCTTATGAGCAAATAAGGATAACAGTCTATTATTTTTTCCATTTTATATTTTGTTATCCCAACATGAATATGAATATTATATGCACTGACAAAATATAAAGATGTACTGTAATTTACATATCCAAATAATTCCCAACATCATTTACAATAAAGAAACTCGCACCGAGTGATCAAATATTTCGAATTCAAATCTTAGAAACATCTCATTAGTTGAGACTAACAAACCAATTTTTACTAGCATAATTTAACCTCTCAATATATTGTTTTCACATTATTACACAAAAAAGATGTTTACCTAATGCACAATTCGAATAGCGACTGTTTGTTACCCTCGTCATAAAATGACACGACCTTCAAAATATTTGTCAGAAATCCTAACCTTTGGACGAAATTTCCGGAGGTATTTTTCCAAGAATGAAAATCTGACTAAATTCGACGAAGTCACGGGCGCCACAATCGCACAAGTTCAAATCCAATTTCCACGCTTGTCTACGTCGAGCCTATTCCGATTTGTGTTCTCCAAAATTACATCGTGTACCATATTCAAAACTTCGTTCAAAGATCAGAATTTTATACTATTTTGAAAGTCAGATCACGAATATATCAAACTCGATCCAAAAGTGAATTCACAAATTATAATTGACTTTCGAAAATAAAAAGAAATCAGCTCTAAATATTGCGTAGACCCATCTTGGCTGACCGCGGGCAGTCTTGAAATCGAAGAGAAAGGGAGCGGGCAGCTCGGCATTGGCCATTGCGTTGGGGTGTCCTGTTCCAATAGTGAGTGAATTTACAGTGCAATGCCACCCCATTTATTCGGGCAGGCCCCCCCTCCCCCACCCCCGTTTTGAGCCAAAACAGACCTCGAAAATCACACACACACACACTCAGTCACGCACTCTGTGTGTTTGTGTGTTTTTCCAAAAAAAATTCTTTTTCTTTTCTCCCCCCTCCACTTCAAAATTCGATCTTTTTCACTCCGTGCTAAGAACTGGGTGTTGTTAGTATAGGCTACACTACACCCCCCCACCCCCACCCCACCCCCAGCCCGACCCACAAAACAAGCAGCCATGTTTGTACAATGTATCTCTTTGATCTTTGTAATCTTGGTCGCTCTTTAGAATCTCATTAATTTATAGTTGAATCTTGTTTTTCTTATGTATGTGAATATCTCAAGTACTAATCTTGGGTTGCTAGAATTTGTTGACATTGCCAAGAATATTGGATTTTGTCCTCTCTCTCTCTCTCTCTCTAAATTTGCCTTAAAGAAAAAGGAGTAGCTGTCTGCTTTGCATCACATTTGACTGCATCTTTTTCTCGTGTCGTCGTCTGTTCTTGAACACTTTTTTTTATTTTTTGGAATAGTAAAGCTCAAGAATTTATTGGGAGGAAAAGTTTTGATCTTGGCTTAATTTTGAAGAGGAGCTGTTTGATTGATTGTATGAAGTGAAGTGGTGAAACGATGAGAGAAGATGGGACAAAGAAAAGCAAGGTTTGATTTTTGTTTGTGTTCAAGAATTAATTTTTTTGGAAAAAAAAAAGAGGCAAAGTTGCATTAATGAGCATTTGTTTCTGGTGATTTTCTTGAATTTCTGATTATTTGAGTTTGTTGATGAAGCTTTCATGGCCTAAGACGCTAGTCAAGAAATGGTTCAATCTCCAGAGCAAAGATGGAAATTTTCATGCTGATGAAATCATTTATGGAGGTAAGTTTGGAAAAAGAAAAAAAAAATAATGTCAAAATTGTTGTTCTGAAGAATATGATGGAATCTTTGAATTGCTTGATAACTAAATCTGATCAACCCCATCTCTTTGTGTTTCAATTTTTTTGGAATTTCTTCTCTGCTGCATTTATGTCATTTGAGATGGGATTTGATGAATTTTCTATTTTCTTGATTGTGGAAAATTAATTTTATGCTGTTTTGTGATTGTGATGTGAAAGTGTGGGAGTTCTTCTGTAGTTTAGCAGCTTTTAATAGTTTTAAATCTACTTTTTTCAGGTGTTGAAGAATGGAGAGAGCCAATGCCATACACAATCAAGAAAAGCAAAACAGGTTCAGTTTTTTTCATACTTCTGCTATGATTCTTTTGGACCACAATATTACTGCCACTCCTAATTCTAAAGGCTTTGAAATATAATATATATATATATATATATATATATAAATATATGTAATATATAATATTTTCTTATAGTTTGCAATAATTTGGATTGACAGATAAATTGACTACTCAAAATCCTAACTGTATGAGAAGAAATAAGTTTGAGTTAGATTCCACTCAAATTACAGATGTTGAAGATTATAGGTTTGTGCTTCCTTTTAGCCATCCACTCACTTACTATAACTTTAAACAAAGCCACAAAATTAAAGCAATTCTTTACTTTACTGTAATGTAACAGAATCTTTGTGGCAACATGGAATGTGGGTGGGAAGTCGCCTCCGAGCTACTTAAATCTAGACGATTGGCTGCACACGTCGCCTCCTGCTGATCTTTACGTTCTAGGGTCAGTTTATTAGTCGAAAACTGCCTCTTTTCTTATGACTTGTGTTGGTTCTTGGCTAGGAAACGATGAATGGATGGATTTTTTTCGTATTTGTTTGTTTTAGGTTTCAAGAGATTGTTCCGTTAAATGCTGGAAATGTGTTGGGCACTGAAGATAACGGCCCTGCTAGGAAATGGCAAGCGCTTATTAGGAGAACTCTTAATAGTCTTCCCGGTGGTGATGGTGGTGGTGGTGGTGGTGGTGGTGGTGGAGGTCTTGTTTTTACTACACCGTCCTTGAGTCCGTACGAGCTATATGATGACCTTGAAGGGTCAAACAGAGAAAACGACCCCTCTTTCTTACCCCGTCACTCGGTGCAGTCTGTGAGCCACAGCATGAGAATGATGGGGAGTGGCATTTCAATGGCACAACCTAAACTCGACCGTAGATTCAGTGTGTGTGATCGCGTTATCTATGGCCATAGGCCGAGTGATTATTATGATCCAAATGCAAGATGGGATGCTTCCTCTGACGATGAAGATGGGCCGAGTGATACTTTCTGTTCCCACTCTGTATCTATCGAGGACAAGGACAAGAATCCGGGGCAGTCAAGATATTGTCTAGTTGCAAGCAAACAAATGGTGGGGATACTCGTCACCGTATGGATAAAGACTGATCTGAGAGATGCCGTGCACAATCTGAAGGTGTCGTGTGTCGGTAGAGGACTGATGGGCTATCTCGGTAACAAAGTACGATGACTTGTGCCTCTTTTAAACTCAGTTTTTGTACTCGTCACCAGAAATGCGCAATCTTACAATATTATGATTTGCAGGGCTCGATTTCAATAAGCATGTCTTTGCACCAGACTAGCTTCTGCTTCATCTGCAGTCACTTAACCTCCGGGGAGAAGGATGGAGACGAGCTGCGAAGGAACTCTGACGTCATGGAGATTTTGAGGAAAACGAGATTCCCACAAGTTCATACCATGGATTATGAGAACAAGAACAAGAACAAGAACAATTCCCCTCAAACAATCCTTGATCATGAGTACATTCCTCATTCATAGCATTTATATAGTACTATTTTCATAGGCGAAGTTCTTACTTAAAATCTTCCGCGTGTTTTCTTGCAGTCGAGTCATATGGCTCGGTGACTTGAACTATAGGATCGCTCTTTCTTACCGATATGCAAAGGCTCTTGTTGAGATGCGCAATTGGAAAGCATTGCTCGAAAATGATCAGGCATGATTTCTTACTTTGATAACAATTTAACAAAATATTCGACTGATTGCTTAATCCATGCTGATATCTTTTTCTTCGTAAACAGCTGCGAATAGAGCAGAGATATGGGCGCGTTTTTGCAGGATGGAACGAAGGAAAGATATACTTCCCTCCTACGTACAAGTATTCAAACAATTCAGACAGATATGCAGGCGAAAATATGCATCAAAAAAAGAAACGAAGAACGCCTGCATGGTAACTATCTCGTCAAATCCCTCTTAACATTACATGTTAATGAGTTATTCATATTCAACACTCGTCATAATATCAAGTAAATCATTTTCGTCTTTGGTAAATTTCGTCTATGTGAATGAAGGTGTGATCGTATATTATGGCATGGTCATGGTCTCCGACAACTCTCATATGTTCGTGGGGAGTCGAGGTTTTCAGATCACAGACCGGTCTGCAGTATGTTTCTGGCAGAAGTCGAGTCCACAAAATGTAGTCGTATCAAGAAAAGCACGAGTTACTCCAGCTCTCGAGTTGAGATTGAAGAGCTGCTCCCTTACTCACATGGATATGATCACCTAAATTTCTTCTGAAAGATGATCAAATTTGAAGTTCATGCATTAATTCCTCACCTCATGCTCTGCATATATGAGCTGCAAATCAAGAAGGTTCGCTCATCGTTCTTGAACTCCTACTTTTACACAAACGCGTTTATATTACATCTCGTATTTCACTCACATTCTTTCATGATAATGGCTTTGTTTGTTGCAGATGAACCTAAATGACATGGATAGAGATTGTTCTTCAACGTATATTTACAGGCTCAAAGTGTGAAAAAAACAGTGGCTAAAAATTCTTGAATCACAATCAATGAGGTAAAAAAGAATACACACACACACACAAACACACACACACACACACACATATATATATACTGCAACTAAGATAATTTGGTAATTGTATTTGAATTATTTTGCAGGATGGAGTAAATCAATATATAATCAGTGATGATCGAGGAATCTGTAAATTTGTAAGAAATTTTGTAGCTTAGTTCATAAATGTTGCCTTTTTTCTTTTTCTTTTTTTTGGGTGAAGCAAGAAATGGTGATGGCCATTTCATAGTGAAGGAAAGAAAAGAGAAATTGAGGTTTAAAGTGTAGAATTAAAGTGAAAATATTTACTGAAAAAGGAAATATTGTCATCAGCAACTTCTGCAAATCCTTTGCTGTCATTGGAGTTTGAGCTCAACCTGCAGATTTTCATATCTCCCAGTCACCAATTTTTTATTTTTATTTTTATTTTTATTAAATAAAATTATGGAGACATTATTTACTTCGATAAAATTTTAAACAATTATTTTAAAATTGCGATTATTACCAACTTTTGAATTTGATCGAAATTAAGTGAATTTCAAGTCTCAATAATATCAAAATCATGTAGTCGATAATCAAGAGAGGAAGCAAAAAAAAAAAAGTCCTAATTTTGATTGAAGGTTATTGCTAGAGTAGATTTTCTCGTGATCGAAGGTCTAAAGTCCTAATCTCATCAAAGTCTCGTTGGTCGAGTACTCGAGTCTCGAGCTTATCATACTAGATTTTTCTAGTGTTGTTTATCTTTCTTGTGTTGTTTGCGGGTATTTTTTAATGTGATAGACATATCTTGTGTAGTTTGCAAGCATTGCACAATAACAAAATTTTAACTCGATACGGACCTCGAGTAGCGAGTGCAGGTTATCATCATTGTAAAAAAGAGAGAAGATAATTAAAGTTATTTCCAACTTTAACTATTCACACAAGTTGGAATATTCTTCAAAATATTTTCTTCACATATAATTATCAATATGCCCCTTTTATTATTTTGCAGAATTAAATACATATATTTATGATTGTACGTTCCAGTTTCTACCTTCAAAATCTGATACAAAAATGAACTTTTTTTTTAATCCAAAAACAAGAAATGCTAAGAGAAGTTGTATTTTGTCGTTAAATCCGAAAGCTAAACGTTATCACATGTTTGGATATTTTACAAATTCCGATGTTTTGAAAAAAAAAAACATAATAAATCCAGCTTCATAACAGGACGATATATGTGACTTTTGGATTTGTGTATATATCTATATTTTGTAGAAAAAAAGATTTATTCGTGGAAAAAATTCCATGTAATTTAATAAAAAAATCAGCTAAAATTCATGGGTGACTCTGGCAAGACAAATTAAATTTTTTTTTCTACAATTTTACTCTCGTGCCACATTTGAAACTTCGTATCAAACTTCTTAATCAACGTTGATCTTTCGATATGCTATGCAAATTGCAGGAATTGAAATTCATAATATCATTCCGGCAAAAAACGTGCCACGAAGGGGAAAAAACTTAACTCATGTGGATGAGGTATACCCAGTACACTTCGTATAACGGTTGTGAGTTTCTCTTGCGAAAGAAAAAACTTTATCCATAAAGCTCCCGAATTACTTTAATAGATTTTTTGTATAGTACATAATAAATCTATCATTCCTTGTCTATTTTGTATGGTACATATTTTACTTGATACGTTGAAAATAGATGATATCTAAATGTGGAGAGAGAGATAGAGACTAGTCGAACACGATTCTGACTGCCTTGATAATAACACGACTTAGTTTTTCAATGAATGTCGTCTTCTTATTTAACGAAGGGAATAATCATGCACTTTTTCAGCCTTCAAATCACACACATCACACACACCACCACAAAAATCTTTAGCTTTATAGTGACATGAACTTAATTTAAAAAATAAGCCTTAGTATCGGAAATATCATACTAATATTCACCCAAAATTACAATTTTTACATACTCCCTCCGTCCCGTGATAAGTGGCCACATTTCCTTTTTGGGTTGTCCCAGGATAAGTGGCCACTTTCCTTATAAGGAAATATACCCCTCTCACAAAAATTATGGACCCCACCACTTTCTATCTTTTTACCCTTTAAACAACCTTCTCCTTAATTCCCGTGCCGAAAAGAATGTAGCCACTTATGGTGGGACGGAGGGAGTAATTTATAAAATGTTGAAACTACAACAATGAGAATATTATAGAATTTGGAGGATTAAATTTGTTTTCACAATTCTTACCTAAGAGCAATCCCAACAGAATTCTCAAAATTCTGCTCATAAATTTACTCCTAAAGTTTACCTTATACTATATATTTCCCCTATTTTACAAATGCATACAACAGTTCTCCTATTTCCATTAACTAATTTATAAAAATGGTGGGTCAAACTCAATTGTAAGATAAAAGTAGATTTAGGGGGTGTAAATTTGAGGAAAAATTTAAGGAGGTGTAAATATTTTTTTGGGGTCCACTCAATTTAGGAGATCTATTGGATGAACTTTTTATCTCAATTTTTATTAGTTTAGTATAAATTTACAGTTAGAAGTAATTATAAGTGAGCTGTTGTGAGTGCTCTAAATTAACAAATCCTAAATTCGAGGTAATCTTATTTTCTATGTTCCAAAAAACACACTCAGAAGAATCAAGACCTATTAGTTAGTTTTTTTTTTCCGTTCCTTTTCTTTATTTTCTTTTCCTTTGATAACATGGGTTAAAAAATACACTCGCCCATATACAATAGTCTGCATACTACGAAATATTTTTCTTTACATAAAGAAAATATTTTTTTAAATGCACATCAAGCTTCTTTACATAAACGAATATATTTTTTAGTTTTGATATAATTTTTTTAGTTTTCATATACAACACAAGTAGTAGTTACTTTTTAATTTTCATTTTTGGGAATAAGCATGGATGACGTCACGCTGTACAACCAGTGTTTGCTTGTGAATAAGTTGGCCAGAGTACTGCCAATCTTTGCGTAAACGAGGCGAGTCAGCGATATCATATCAGATTTGTGAGCACGGGCTTGAATGATGTACATACTAAAGCTGCAGTTGGACTCTATCGACGGGTAAGTTCATGTTAGGTCGAGCACAAAAAAATCGAATCATGGAAAAATCGAGAAGATGGAGAATGGCATTTTAGGCGATTTTGATATTATAATAAAATCGTAATTTATTTTTGGCAATATGAATATCTAAGGAAATCATCAAAATTATGCGGGCCGATATTTAGCTAATAATATATTTTTAATTTCGTACAGTGTTTCACTATTTTAAGTGTTAATTATAAAAATAATGCATCGTCTTTCACTTCATTTATAATTTCAAAATGACTTTGAAATGTTGCAATTAAAACCCCATCTTTACATCTATTACTAATACGAAAATAAAGCTGCCTCATCCACGGTGCTCCGTTCAGATTTTTCTTTATTCTGGTAATTTGTCTAATTTTAATTCATATATATTCTAATTTTTATTAATTTCATATTCTTGAAATATCACATGTTTATCTATTAATCACATCTCATATTTATCTTTCCCTCTATTTAATTAAATTATTCTATTATCCATATTAAAATAATAACAATTTTCGGAATGCATTCTTATAAACCCTTATTTTATACTTTCTTAATTCATATATAATAATCTATAGAAAATTTGTAAATGAAAATCCCTATGAAGACTAAATAAATATATTTAATCAACATGTCTATGGAATCCTTTTTATTTTTCATTCATGTTTTTCTAAAAATTCGATTATTGCTTTCTATAAAATATATACATTGAATCAAATGTGGGATATGTAGCTAAAGAAAAGAACAAAAAAAATTGAAGGTGTAAACATATTTTGGCCAAATAATAATTAATTTTGGCCGATTAAATAATTTTTCCATATAATTAAATATTTTCATAATTAGCTATTTTGCACAAATTCACATAATTTGTATCCTATATTTATCCTAATATAATTGGATCAAGCTACCCTAAATATTCAGTTGTGCAATATAGAACTATTTATGTGACCAATTTAACTATGTCAATTTTGATCGTCGACAATATTAATGCTACTTAAATCACGAAAGTAATAACAAATTTATAAAAGGCCTATATTTTTGTTGGAGGAAGAGTTATAATAGGACTATATTGTACTTCTAACATAAATATTTTTATAATAAGTAATTATTACAAATACATAATTTAGTGTAAACTAACGAGATAGTTCAAATAGACATAAAAAGAAGAATTTTTACTAATTTGAGTTAATATTAACTTTGTAGTGTTCAGATTTTTATCGAGTATTACCCTTTAAAAGACCTATATTTTTGTAGCAGCAAGAGTTATAATCGGACAATACTTCTAACATAAATATTTTTATATTAAGCAATTATTACAAATAGACAATTTAGTGTAAACCAACGAGACGGTTCAAATATAAATAAAAAGAATGATTTTACTCATTTTAGTTAATATTAACTTTGCAGTATTCAGATTTTTATCGAGTATAACTCAAAGGATTTGAGATAAGTATGTACAATAACGTTACTATTTAACTGAGAGTAGGACGAGAACATGTAGAAAAATTCTAAACAAATTTAAATTTGGAAAATACTTAATGAATGAGTATCCGATCTACGAGAAATAAAATTAATTTTGTAAGTTTGATTTATAATGAACTTAGAACAACATCTCAACTTCTAAATAAGATATAAATTAATTTTAAAATATATACACATAAATCAAAATATAAAATTATTTCCCGTCGAATCTCGACGGGTGAGAAGAATAATTAATCTCATGTTCATGGGAATGCTTATTTCTACAAGAATAATCTATTACTAATACGAAAATAAAGTTGCCCTCTCCACGGTGCTCCGTTCAGATTTTCCTTTATTCTGGTAATTTGTCTAATTTTAATTCTATATATTTTAATTTTTTATATATAATTAATATTGCAATATTAATACATATTTATCTATTCTAATATTGCAATATTAACACATATTTATCTATTCTAATTCTAATGTCATATTTATCTTTTCTTGATAATTTATCTATTATAATTCTACGGTTTCTGAGATTGCCGATATGCCAACATGTAAATATGTAATAGTTATATAAAATTGTTGTTGACGTAAATCGTAACATCATATTTTTTTAAATCAAATTTGACATTAAATACATATATATATCTTAGATTTTCTACCAAAAAAGTATATATATTAGATTTAATAAAACACATTCTATTATAATTGCGCCCACCCAATCTATCTATCTATTACTATTACTATGGGTTACTAATAAGAAAATAAACGGTGCCCCTTCTCGGTGCTCCATTCCGATTTTTCTTTATTCTGGTATTTTGTGCAATATTAATTCATATATACTATTTTATATTATTTAATATTCATATAAATATATTTGTATTTATCTTAAATCCTTATTCTGTGCATCATGATTCATATAGTATAATTCAATCTTTATATATATATATATATATATATATATATATATATATTTAATCAATAAATTGGTAAGCTCGATAATTACAAATATAAAAGAAACATATATCTAATAAAAAATATAAGACTATGAATATCTTTAAGCAATAACGTTCGAGTGCTCAATTCTTACTCAGATAATTATCATGGGAGTAAAATTAATTCATCAATAACTTTTTGCATGCCATTATATTTTTAGAATACGAATTAAATTAATTATAATATTATTTTTAGGGTAATTCATAGTTTGTGGTCTCCAACTTTGGGCACTTTTTGATTTATGACCCCAACTTCAATATATTTGAAAAAATAACTCAACTTTGAGAAATATTTGAAATATGACCCTTGTATAATTTTCAGACGATCGGCCGTTGTAATCCTTCTTTTTAAGTCTGTTTGAATTTTAATTCATATATTCATCTATTCTAATCTAATAATAATTTTTATTTTATTATAAGTTTGCATTGAATATATAACATCTATCCCAATTCCTATTTATATATATATTTTATTTTATAATCAATCTAATAAACTCTTAATAAACGTACATCGAAAGGCCCAATTCCTATTTATATATATATATATATTTATATATATATATATATCACATTGAATCAAATGTATGGATAGATAGCTAATTAAAAAAGAAGCAAAAAAAAGATTTGAAGATGTAAATATATCTTTCTCGGCTTTTTGACTAAGATTAGGAACATCAATTTAGCATAAACCAACGAGACGATTCAAACAGACATGAAAAGAAGGATTTTTGCTAATTTTAGTTAATATTAGTCTATAAGTAGAGCTAATAATTAAATTTAAAGCAACAAATTTTTGAAAAGGCAAATTAGCATTTTAAGAGGCCAATAGAAATTTGTAAATGAAAATCCCTATGAAGACTAAATAAATATATTTAATCAACATGTTTACATGGAATTGTCTTATTTTTCATTCATATTTTTCTAAAAACTTCGATTAGTGCTTGCTAGAAAATATATACATTGAATCAAATGTGGGATAGATAGCTAAAACAGAACAAAAAATTTGAAGATGTAAACATATTTTTTTCGGCATTTTGGCAAATATTAGGATTATCGATTTAGCATGAATCAATGAGATGGTTCAAATAGACTTAAAAAGAATGATTTTTACTAATTTTAATTAATATTTACTTTGTTCAGATTTTTATCGAGTAATTTAGAATAAACCAACGAGACGGTTCAAACAACTACTAATTTTAATTAACATTACTTGTAGTGTTCATATTTTTATCGAGTATTACCCAATAAATTTGAGACGAATATGTACAGTAAAGTCACTATTTTAACCGAAATTAGAACGAGAACATGTAGAAAAATTCTAAGCAAATTTAGATTTAGAAAATACTTAATGAATGAGTACCGATCTATTGTCATTCATAATTATAAATTTAAATATGCGAAATAAAATTTATTTTCTAAGTTTGATTAATAATTAACATGAACAATATCACAAATAAAATATAAAATTATTTTTAAAATATATACCTATAAATTAAAACATAAAGTTATTTCCCTTCGAATTTCGACGGGCTACTTACTAGTTTGTTATAAACTGAACGCCCTCATTTTTAAAAGAAGGAATATTCGTGGACCCTTCTATGTTTCGTAATATTCGTACCGTCTCAGAGCTGCCTCTGTTTAAGCATTAAAATCTATTTTAGTTTGAGGACCTTAAATATAATCATCTTTATCAACCTACAATTCTCAATCTCCAATTTATCAACCATAATAAAAATTTTGAATTAAAAATCTCGTAAAAAAAAGATGATAAGTGCAAAATAACTATTAACATTAAAAATTGCTCAAAATAGGATTTCTCATAGTGGACCCGACCCATGGGCCTTTTTTGGGTTGGGCTCCATTTCTTAACAAAATGATGAGGATATATTGTATGAACTTAAAATCATAACTATTAACATTATAATCATCAATATTATGCATTACGTATGCTCAAAAAAAAAAAATTATTATGCAATGCATATGCTCAAAATATATATATTATGCAATACATGTCTCCAATTGGGTTTGCGACGATAGTTCAAAATATCATCTCTTAAGACAGAAATAAAATTGACACATACGCTTAATTTCCAGAAATTTGAAAGCACTATTTGTATATTACATTAAGATTGATTTTATAAGATTCTCATTTACTTTATCTCAACATAAAAATGTTATGTAACTAAAAAAAAATTAAATCCCTATTGAATGTAATAATTGACCCCCCCACCCCCAACACACACACACACACACACAATTCCCCCCTTTCCCAGCTAAATCTAATTGTAACTTTCATATGTTGTAAGAAGACCATTGGGCAAAACATTAGACCAACTAGGGAAAAACATAATCTTCAAAATTACGTGTTAAAGGTAAAAGGAGTTTTGACCGTTTGACTTATATCGTTTCTTAGTAGGAAACTTCCAATTTTTTACTACTATCTTTTACTTTACTATAGATTTGGGACTAAGATATACTCCCTCCGTTTTTTTTAAGTGTTCTATTGAGAAAAAAATTTTATCCCTTTTTAAGTGTCCTATTGCGGAATTTGAGATTAAAATAATGACAAAACTCCTATTTTACCCTCAAAAAAGTTATTGGAAAATGTAATTATTAGACTTTGAAAATAATAAATATGGGTATAAAAGTAATATATCATGCTTCTTTGATTTTTGTAATTTTTCTCAATAGGACACTTAAAAAAAAACAGAGGGAATAGTTGTCACGACTATTTTAAAAACTCTGTACTAATAGAATTATAAAACCAACGGAATAAATAAAGAAAACGAAGAGAACAACTACGATGGAGTGGAAACTTGGAAGCTAAGACTCTTTTAGTATGACCAACTTTTGTCTTCATTGTCGAAGATGAAGACAAAAACTATTGTTGACTATATACATGTTTTTTTCAAAGTCAACTTGTAGTTTAATTTGTAAAAAAAGTATAAACGATTCATTCTAAATACTAAGGGCTCGTTTGGTAGGTATATTAGATAAAGTAAGATAGATAATATCAAGATAAAAATAGTGAATAAAGTGGTGATTATTAGTGTATCTTTGTGTTTGGTAGATAAGATATACAATGTAGATATGATAAATTCGTTGTTTGGTACCCTAGTTAAAATTCAAGATTAAATGGAAAATGATAATTCTACCCCTAACTATAATTAATTATAATGTTATATATCTTCCTCTCACTATTTCTCTATCTCTCTCTACTCACATCTGTTGTCCTCTCTTTTTCTCTCTCTCACTCTTTCTCTCTCCACACACCACCGCCACCTACCACCACCGCCGCCGTCAACGGCGTCACCCTCTGCGGCACCCTCCTCGGCCAGCTCTTCTTCGGCCTCCTCGGTGACAGGCTGGGCCGCAAGCGCGTCTACGGCCTCACCCTCGTCATCATGGCCTTCTGCTCCATCGCCTCCGGCCTCTCTTTCATCTCTCATCCACCACGTGCAGCTGCTCCGGCTTCTCTGGTGGCGCCGCCGCCGCTGCCTTCTTCATCTCTCATCCACCACCTGCAAATTTTGGACGTGAGAGAGAGAAAGAAAGGGGAGGGGTAGATTTGCACTACTCTCTCTCTCCCCTCGTCTTTCACCGACCACCATCCGCCGCCGCCACCACCACCGCTACCCGCAGCTGCTCCGGCTTCTCTGGCGGCGCCGCCGCCGCTGCTACCTTCATCTCTCATCCCCGTCGCCGCCGCCTGCTTCCCGACCCGTCACCGCCATCATCTCCTTCCCGGTCGTGATCCCCGTCGCCGCCGCCTGCTTCCCGCATCATCTCCTTCCCGGTCGCGATCCGTCGCCGCCACCTGCACCCCTCGAGAGAATTTGAGGGTAAAAGAGTCTTTTGAGAAAATAATACATGTTACTGTTCAAGTGGGTGTAAATAATACTAGGGGGAAGTAGGTATTAGTTAAGTGGCTCCAACAGTAAAATAACACCGGACCTTTATTTAGTACATGGCTATCCATACAAATAATATTTTCTACCAAATATTACATAAACCTATATAAATAATATAGTAGGGGTTAATATAACCTACCAAACACCCCTAACAATATGTAATCATCTCCCCCATAGCCTCTTTTTCTATCTTTTCTCCTTCTTGACTTTCCACCCTAATAACAGAAAAGAATTCAAAAGATGAGCAGGAGAGTGAAAAAGAAAAGGTGAAATCAAGAAAACAGGTGGCAAAGTAAAAACCGAAAGTGAAAATTTTAGACTAGGAAAAGAGAAAATAAAGTACAATTATATGTAAAAAATACAGAAATTAAAGTATAGGGGACAAAAGTAAAAAAGATATTATAGTTTAAGGGTGTGTTTACTTTGATGGTAAGAGAAAATGAGGGAAAATAAAATTCTCTCTTTAAATTCCTCATTTTTTATCCTCTCTTTTTTATAGATTAGAATTTCACCATTTCTTATTTCTTTTCTATAGATTAGAATTTCACCCTTTCTTATTTCTTCTTTTCACTCCAAGGAGGGAAAATATTATAATGAGGTAAAAAAGAAATAAGAAAGAGTGAAATTTTAATTTATAGAAAAGGAAGGACAAGAAATGAGGGATTTAAGGGAGAGATTTTCTTTTCCCTCATTTTTCATTACAATCAAAGTAAACACACTCTAATAAACAAAATATACAGCTTTCCTTTTTAATATTATACAAAAGCAATAAATTCAACTCGAAATTAACAAGAAGCACAGCTGCTCAGCCAACTATTGTACTTACACCATGTTTTATTAATCAAGATTAAAAAAAAGAAAAAAAAAATAAACTAAATGTGAAATAGGCCATAATCAGGTAGATATGACTGGAAGACTAGCTAGATCTGTAATATATCTAGCTAGTTCCGTTCCATACAGAAGTGTGTGAGCCGTATTTTCAAAATTAACGGCTCACAGTCTTACTCTTACTATCGAAATTGCTACATTTTAAGCATCTTTCTCCATTTACCCTTATTTATTCTCTTTGGCATTTGCTCGCTTTCCCTTCGCCGATTGATCAAGGGCAATCTGATTGTCGCGGCATTCAGCTGAGCAGAATGCACCGAGGTCCCTGCATTAGGTGTTTGTACGTTGAAGGATTAGCACTAGATACTTGTACTTTCATTTGATTTATATCATGGTAAAATTGAATTTTTTTTGCGGCAAGAGGTGCTAAAATATAAAATTTTCAAGTACGATACATAAATATAAGATTTAAAAAAAAAAGGTTAATTATCACTTATGGCCCGATTTTCCGCTCCGTAGTGATTAATGGTCCGACCTTTCGAAATATTCAAAAATAGTCCGACCTTTGCTCCGCTGCGACACTTATGGCCTGAGACCGAAAATCTAGCGATGAAAAATTGAGTTGGGCGGCCGAACCATAAAATTAGGGGTGTAAATTCGGGTTACGGGTTTCCGGGTAACCCGAACCCGTCCCGTAATTTTTCGGGTATTGGGTACCCGTTATCCGAATTTTTCGGGTACGAGACGGGTTACAGGATAGAGGATTGAAGTTGTTCCGGATAACGGGTTACCCGTCCAGTCCCGTATACCCGGTCAACTACCCGGTCAACCGTTTATATATTATATTCTTTTTATATTATTCTTAATTATTTTATGAAATGTTTTACAAAATAGAAAATATGCACGCTGCATCTTTCTCTCTCTCTCTCTCTCACGCTCACACTCCCAATTCACAATTTCTCATCTCCTCTCTCTCACACCTTCGTCGTTGTTCCACTGTCATTCAATCCATCCCTCTCTTATCGTCGACGTCGCGCCACTCCTTAGATTTCTTTATTGAAAAAATATGAAGAAAACATGTAGGAAAATATCCAAAAACAAATTTTGATATTTTTATTTTTTTTAAAAACGGGTACATACGGGTACCCGATCCCGACCCGCATAAACCCGTTCCGGGTATTGGGTACCCGTTTTTTTAAAACGGGACGGGTACGGGTAGCAAATTTTGAGAAATGTGGATACAGGTACTCGGAAATTCCGGGTAGGGTACCCGTCCCGTCCCGAATTTACACCCCTACATAAAATCACTAAAGAGTGAAAGGTCGGTCCATAAGTGATAATTAACCCCAAAAAAAAAGGAAAATATCTCAATTGAAAGTGCTTGAGTAACCCCTAGTACCCTAGATCCACTTCTAGGTAATGAATCAAAATGCGAGATTGCAATACAAAATAAAGAATTATCAGTTTGAAATAAAATAGATATATTATTAATTGTATATAATATAATAAAATATACCTATAAAAAAAAAGATTGAAATAATGGTCACAAAGTCATTATTATATAATATTGGCGGCATTAGGATCACGATTTTTTTAAATGAATATATTAAGTCAAATAAAATGAAACAAAAAGTAAAATTGAAAATAAAAACCAAGGCATTACAAAAAAAAGGAAAAATAAAAATAAAAGGCAAGTTGACTTAAATACCCTGCCTGAAAAGGGATTAATATCTGAAAAGATTCATAATTATAAATTTAGTCAATAGACCATTAATGAGGAAATCAATAAAATCATAACCAATCATAAATTCAGTCAATGAAACATTAATTAGGAAAAACCTTTAACAAGGAATCATTAAAATCATAACCAATACCGAATTCAGTCAATGTTACATTAATTAGGAAAAAGATTGTATTCTATTTCTAACTAATCAACATCTGTACAAATTACAAATTCATACTCCCTACTTCCCATTATTGTTGGCACATTTCTTTTTGGCCCGGGTATTAAGGAGAAGGGTGTTTAAAGTGTAAAAAGGTAGAAAGTGGTGGAGCCCACAACTTTTTGGGGGAGAAGTATATTTTTCAAAAAGGAAACATGCCAACTTTCGTGAGACGGCCTAAAAAGGAATGCATGCCAACAATAATGGAACGGAGGGAGTAGATTTCAAAATCACGAAAGCAGGAGAAGAGCGATCGAATTTTACAAATAAAATTAACCAATAGACAACAAAGCAGTCAATTAGTCTAAATTAAAAGTATAAAAAACATATCTCAATCACATCAATAAACATTTTTATTATTATTTAGTTTATTTTTTTGAGAAAATTCGATCAGGAAACTTAATGTAAAAGAAAACTCACAAAAACACCACAATCCAGTAATCAAGTACTATCCTAAAGAAAAAAAAAATTCCGATGCCAAATTTGATCAATAATCACAGAGAGAGAGAGAGAGAGAAAGAGAGAATTGAAACCATACCCGTACATAAAAACGTCGGAATTGTTCGCAATCTGCTTCAGGCAGTAGCAATAGTTACAACGCTTCAAAAATTCACCAAGTTTCTGTGCATCAGATTCTCCAACCGGATAACCGGCGGTGAGAAGCTTCGACCGCGACGGCTCTCCGGCGGCGCCGGCAGCCTCCGCTCCGAGGTTTTTCTCTGATTTTCCGTTAAAAGGACGATTCATATCAGCTGAATTTAAGGTAAATTAGGGTTTTTGTGCACTGCGTGTTGTGTGAAACGGAAGCAGGGAAAAATAATGGGGCTTCTGAGGAAACAGAGAGAGGAAGAAAACTGGAGGTGGCGGAATATATAGGGAACTGTGGGCCCTATCTAATTCACTTTTAACAAAATATTTTTTTAGATTCCGACTATAATTATATTTACCGCGTATAATATTTACTTTAATTACGCTGTTGGATTTTACTTATAAGAATTGATGTTGAATTCTTTTAATATATTATTATAATTTTTATTATTTTTTTTTAGAATTACAAGGTATATATATATAATCAAATTAAGTATATATTATAATTTTTATTATAGTGATATCTATTGTGTAAAATTTGAGTTAAGTAAAATAAACATGCAAGAGATTTATTAAATTAAAATAAAAAAATTTAATTGGATTTTGTATCATGTTTAAAGATAAGGTTATCGAGCCTTTATTTTTATTTTTTATTTTAATCTATGACGTGGATTTGATACATTAGTTTATTTTCACCTTCTTCTTTTTTTATATCTGAATCTTTTTTTTTTCTTTTTTGAGGGTTTTATTATTATATATGAATCTTATTAGAAGATACTAGGGTTTTGTTACATTATGGTATGAGACATAATGAGAGCTCGTACTCGCTCACGGGAAACAATCAATTATTTTAATCTATTATTGAACTTTCTATATATTTCGATATCTCACAAAATCTTTTTTTAAAAATATTTTCTAAACGACTATCTAAATATGTCAATCTGCTATTGGATTTTCTATTTCAATACCACATAAATTGAATTAAATATTAAAATTAATTATGTACTCCAATTGAGTATAATCAACTACGTTTAAGAATCCAAAAATTAAATTAAAAAATACAAGAAATTATAATTGAAGAAAAATCAATCAAAAAATATAAAAATTTAAAAGTGGGACACAAAAGGTGAGATAGAGAATCTCAAGCAGAAATACATAATCCAAGTGTATAAATTATGCATTATATTTTGGAATTTATGCAAATAATGTAACCAATGCTAGATTAAATGTTTCAATTCTATATTCTACTAATACTTTATAAATTGTGTGTGTCGTACAGAATTTTCACAGTATTATATATACCTCTTATATATGATTTGCAGAAACGAACATGACTTAAATGGCCGTTGTAGGTAATCATGTTCATCAATAAAAAAGAAAAAGGATAATAGTGCAGGATATGTACAAGGAAATCCGGAAAACACTGAATCCGTACATTCCAAATCTTATTTCCTAAATTGTTGAAAGAGATATAACAGAAACAAATTAAAACTTGTATTTATGGTATTAAATTATGAGAGATTGTATTAATGATATTAACATATCATGAGGGATTAATTAACATACTGATTTTCGCCTATTATACCATTTTTTAAACGGAAATGCAATAATCTAGATAATTCGGTTCTCCAAAATTTCCGTCATCGAATTCTAATTAATTACTCTGATATTATCAGATTATTATTTACTCCGTATTAGTTTTCTACATGTTATTTAGTTGTACAATTCGTTATTCTACGAGTCCTCTCAAATTTTGATTATAAAGTAGAATCATACATGAAATTATATACTTATTAGGGCTTGTTTGCTATGAGTGATTAGGGTGTATAATATATATTATACACCCTAATATCTCGTTTGGTAAAAAGTATGGGGCTCTTTATAAAATCCGGGCCCGTATGAATTATACTTATTGTTGTTATTATGTTATACCATCTATGAGGTGGTATAAATAATACTGCAACTAAATATAAGAATAAATTATTATAATTTCACCCTCTTACCATAATTAATATGTTTTGCAGAGAATTTAATACATCATACCAAACACAATATTAACTCTTTATACGTATTAAAACATCTCACCTAATCATATCAAACATTATCTCATACTTCATAGCAAACGAGCCCTAGTTGTACAATTCGTTATTCTACGAGTCCTCTCAAATTTTGATTATAAAGTAGAATCATACATGAAATTATATACTTATTAGAATATTTGAAGCATATCAAAAATCATTTGAACAACTACATGGAACAAATAAGTGGCAAATTGAAGAAAAAAAAACTTTTCTAAAAAAAATTGAAGTGAAAAAAAAAAGTTTAATTCTTAACATGCACAGAAGTAAATAATTCTAAAATTGAACTTATTTATTCATGTTCAATTTTCAACGTATAAACTTTTTTTTTTTTCCAAAAAAACTTACCACAGCCAGACTACACTAAATTAAATTAAAAATTAAATCCAATCAAAATTAGGTTTAAACTTCAAAAAACCCTAAAAAAAATAATAATAATCATACAAAAAATTAGAGGAAGAAACTCAACGGAGCTCGTAGTTTTATTGATGTGGATCTTACATACATATATAATTACATCTCCACAAACAGCTGCTGCTCTCAAACTAGCTCACAGAGTCTTTTCTCTCTCACCACAAAATTTACATACACATATAACTTGCTTGCTCAAAATTCCGGCGACCGCTCCGCCACATACGGCGGGGGCGGCAACCTTTCCGCCGGCCCCATCAAGCGTCGGCCTTCCTACCCGGTCCCTCGAAGAAGAACTCCTCCCGCTGGCTCCTGAAAACCTCTTCCACCTCTCTCGCCGGCACTCCGAACGCCAACTCCTTAGCTTCTCTCTCTAGTTGGTTCATCACGTTCCTCTTCCCTGTGCAAGATACATTTCATCATCAATTCCCCATTTGTTAGTACTTCTGAACTACGAGGCTTGTGCCTCGTAGTTCAGTATAGAGCACAAGTCTCGATCCCTCGTAGTTCAGTATAGAGCACAAGTCTCGATCCTAGTACATTATGTACTGGAATCGAGACTTGTGCTCGAAAATGATTGATGTTTTTTACCTGCAAGGGTGAACTGTTCGTTGTTGTAAGCATTGACTTTGAAGGAGAGGAGCTGAAGGTTTCGGTTGTTGGAAGCGACGGCCACGAAAGGATGGCCCGCCGGAACGATGACGACGGTGCCGGTCTTCAAGCGGGACCGGATGGTCTCGTAGCCGGTTTGGGATTCGGTCTCACGACGCGGCCGGTAACGCTCCTCTTCGCTGCCTTGGCGGCGGCTTTGCGACTGAGATAAGTGGGGGCACGCCATTTCGAAGTAACCTTCTCCCTCAACCACTATCGCGATCTTAGTCGCCTTGGAGTTGTAGAATGGAGCCGTCATTCCACCCTATATTTCATGATGAAATGACAAAATTACCCTTCAGTCAATTTTCTCTCATATTTCATTCAATAATACTCCCTTCCATTTTCAATAAGTATGGTTATTATGAGCGGACAATTGACTTGAAGTCAATGTTTATTATGAGTGAAGTCATTTTCATTTAAAAAAAAAATTCAGTCAATTTTCTCTCATATTTCATTCAATAATACTCCCTTCCATTTTCAATAAGTATGGTTATTATGAGCGGACAATTGAAGTCATATGAGTGAAGTCATTTTCATTTAAAAAAAAATTATGGACGGATGAAAAATGAAAATCAATTTTCTCTCATATTTCATCCAATAATACTCCCTTCCATTTTCAATAAGTATGGTTATTATGAGCGGACAATTGAAGCCATGTTTATTATGAGTGAAGTCATTTTTATTTAAAAAAAAAATTATGAACGGACGAAAAATGAAAGTCAATTTTCTCTCATATTTCATTCAATAATACTCCCTCCGTTCGCAATAAGTATGGTTATTATGAGCGGAGAATTGAAGCCATGTTTATTATGAGTGAAAGACATTTTCATTAAAAAAAAGAAAATTATGGACGGACGAAAAATGAAAGATGACCAGTGATACAGAGGGAGTACTAGGCATTGCACAATGCTACATTACCTGAGTGATGTTGGATAGAGAAATGGCGACATCGAGGTCCCGGAGCTGCCTATATTGGGTGGAGTCGACCTCATAGTATTGTCCGAACTCGTTGTCGTGGACGGGGCGTGTGTCGTAGAGATTGTGGGTGCCCTTCGACTCGCCTCCGAAGGGCCAGATGCCGCCTTCTTGGTGCTGGCTCATTGACCTTATCTGCTCCGCCGAAGCCTTGATAATCCCTCCTTGCTTTTGTTGTCCGAACAGCCTCCTTAATCTGTCTCCCTTAACCTAAAACCCACAAAAAAATCAACCAATTAAATTAATAAATTGTGCATTTGATTAAAAAATATTCCTCTAGTGAAATTTAATTAATTGAAGATGTACGTACATTGAAAGCAGCTTCAAGAATTTCGTTGCTGAAAGCCTTGTAGTATGACTCCGGATTCTCCCCTCCGGCACCGAAAAACTCCTGCATTTTTTTTCATTAGTCTAATTATCATATCAAATTAGACTATCATATCAAATTATTTTTTTCATTAGTCTAATTATCATATCAAATTAGCGTATCATATCAAATTAGCGAATCGAATTTAAACTCATATCCAATGGCAAATACAGTGGAAAATTGGGTTCAAACTCATATCTGATGACAAATATGGCTGTATAACACAAATTTTTGTGAGGGTCAATTTGATGAGACGGTCTGACACAAATTTTTGTGAGGGTCAATTTTACACAAATTTTTGTGATGAGACAGTTTTGATACAAATTTTTGTTGTGAGGGTCAATTTAACACAAATTTTTGTGATGAGACAGTCTTGATACAAATTTTTGTGATAAATATATTTATTTAGTACCTCAAAATTGCCAGGAGTATTGACAGGCTGGAGAAGTTTGACCAAGACTAATCTTTCACTGCTGTCCCTGTTGACCAAATACGCCGTCGTTCCGGCTCTGATCCTGAATATATCTCCCTCTTTGATAGAGAAGCTTTCCCTCCTCTCTTCCCTCACCATGCTTACCGTTCCCTTTCCTGCTCAATTAATTCCATAATTACTCAAAATTAGCAAGATTAACACACTAACTAAACCCTAAACCTAAAAATTTATAAAAAAAATTATCAAAAATTAATTACCCTTAGCAACAAAGACCAAGTTCTCGGCATCCAAATGCTTCGGCACGACGAACGTCTGCGGCTGCGCTTCGAGGATCGCGACTCGGAAGTTCTCGATCCCCCGGAGCAGCTCCGACCTCTCCGTAAACTTCTGCAGAATACGGAGGCGGCCGTGCTGCGTCTGCATTCCGGTGATGAAATGGCGGTCCTCGAACACGTAGGGGTTGTTGGAGCCCTCTCTCTCTCCTCTCTCGCGCCTCTCCTCGCCGCCGTGCTTTCCTCTCTCTTCGTAGCGCTCCACCTCCCTCTCGTACCTCTCCTGGCACCTCCTCTGGCAGTCCTCGCGCTGCGAGGACCGCTCGTCCTCGCAGCCCTTGTTGCACTCGCGCAGCCTCTGGATGGGGCTGCGGTCGTTGTCGACGTCGGCGCCGCCGCCGTGCTTCTGGCGGTCGTAGTCCTCGCAGCGCTGGATGCATGACGAGAGCTGCCTCTCGTCATGCCTCAGCTGCGCTCGGCACTGGTGCTTGCACTGCTGTAGCTCCGGATCCTGCGATCCGAGAGCTAGGGTTGCAGATGCAAGCAGCAGTGCTGAGAGGAGGAAACAGATTCTCGCTCTAGAATTCATTGTGTGTGTGTGTGTTTTTTTGGATGAGTGAGTGGTGTGAGTGATGGTTGAGTGATTTATAGTGATGGATTGTAGAGAGAGAGAGAGGAGAGAGAGATGTGCATGCATGGAGTTGGAGATGGCATGCATGAGTCCACGTGTCCGCTTACGTGTCGAAGAGAGAACGAAAATGATCGCCGCGTCTTGATGAGGACAAAATGGAACAAGAAAATTAATGTAGGGTTTCAGAATATTATGCTCGGTTCTATTTGTCGTTTCCTTTTTAGTTATTTTTAAATAGACGACAAAATGGAGTGCATGCAAAACGACAAACTTTTGTAGTTTATCCATTTTCAGCTTTATATATAATTTAATTTTTTTTTCTACCAAAAAAATGTTGGTATAATTTAATTAGCATGTTGGTGATAAAGATGATATATAGAATTTTATTTTGTGGAGATCGTCTCCTATATAGCTACTGATCCCTGCATGCTTCATCTGAAGTTCTATAGAAAATAAAGTTACTAAAAAATTGAATTAACCAAACCATTTTTTTTTTTTTTTCGAAGAGTGATAATATAGTTTTTAAGAGACATTAGTTTAATGCGAAACTAAAAATAATAGTACGCTTGACATAGAAATAAAAGATTGAAATTTTCTTAATTAACTTACTTTCATCCAATTCGTTAAATTCTATAATGTTTCATTCTAGGAGAACAATTTATCTAAAAGGTTAGAAAAGAGGACATAACAACTAAAAATAAGCAACCACCATATAAATATTGCTTTTAAATCGAGCATGACAAAATATGTCTCATTAATTCCTAGTGTAATTTAGTACAGAAACGAGGTCTATCTAGTACGTTTTTTTATTTGAAATTCTCTATTCCATTTCTAGTGCTCCACTCGTGTCCCATTTTTAAGATTTTTTTAGTTATCTTTCATAATTTGTCTTCAGTTTCAATCTCTTGTATTTAGGTGCAAATTGACAATTTAATTAGGATTTATAGTTATTTTATTGAACTTAGTTTTTGATTTTCAACTAATAAATAATTACTAGGGTTTTTTCTTCCATAATAGTAACTCTTTAAGCTTTATTTTTTTTTGTTGTAAATATTAATTAATTCCTTATATATAAAAATAACCTTTATTCTTAAATAGATATTATTTAAATAATCAAAATTGTCTACAAGTAATTCTTGGCATTAGAGCTGGATTAATTATCTGGACCCGGCCCGATTGGCTGACCCAATTTCGGGGGGCTTTTGGAGAATTTGGGCCTCCATAAAATTTTGTGGGCCAATTCGGGCCCCCAAAATTCGGCCTCAACTTGTTTGCACAATGCACAATATTTCGGATTGGAACTCAAATTTTTGGTCTGAAATTATTTCGGACAGGTTCAACCTGTTCAATTTTTTTTCTTTCAAAAAGCCCGATAAATTTGGATCGGGCCGGGCCGGCCGGTCCTTCGCAACCTCTTCTTGGCATGTTATAGAGGTACTCTCTCCTTCCACGAATAGTATGATTATTGTTGAGCGGTACGAATTTTAATAAAAATTTAGTAATTATTATAGTTTGTGGTTTAAAAGATAAGTGAGTATGTGAGATCATGTTTTAAAATAAAATAGTCATATTTTTCGTGGAAGAACGGAAAAAAAAAATATAGTCGTCATACTATTCGATGACAGAGGGAGTAGATGGAGAGATAATGCAATGTGGTGTCACGTGACATGGTACGGAGAAAGCTATTTTAAGTGCTAGGAGAATGTTCCAATTCCAATAATTAAATAAAGTTGATTGTCGTTTTTTACAAATATTCATTTTAAAATTTTGTAAAATGCTCACACGTAAATGCATGAACCTCATAATGATGTGTGTTTTTGTCTGTTTACTAGCTATGCCAGTAAGCATGAGATCCAACTCTAGAATTGAGACATAAAGATAATGGTGGAAATTATTTGATATTTAAAATTGACAAATTTATGACGTGTATATATATGACAAATTTATTCTTCTATAATATATTTATTATTATCATCTTTTTGTATTTTTATTTTTTTGTAAGGGATGATATTAGAGTATGGATGTCAATCCCCACTTAACTCCAAAAAAAAAATTATATATATGTGGCCTCAATATATAAAATAGTTTTGCATGGGATACGTTGAATCATTTTGTTAATTATCTTTCTCCGAATGAATGGAAAATGCAACATGATAATACATTTCAATAAAATTACAAATTCACTCGGCGACGAAGATCACAGTATTCCATTAATTCGAAGAAATAAAACGTTACATCTCAAATATTTGAGTGATTAGAATAATTTAAAACCGATAATGGCTGCAAACATTAGAACAATATATGGCAATGAAACGGTAAATAAATTTGAGGCTGAAGAGTTGTGGTTCACCACTGGTCTAATTCCCGGATTTGCACTTGGACCTAGCGGAAATGTCGGCGGCGACGACGGCGCCGGAGCAATATCTAAGCCTCCATCCGGCGGAGGAGCAGCCGAGGTAGCCGCTTTAGAACCTAAGTAAAATTAGAAAATATATCATTTACTAATTCACATTCTAATCCCCTAAAAAAATCACATTTTAATTTATCTCACATTCCATCCGGATAATTTTGAAAATTAGGTTTTTTTTGTGCTTGTATTTTTTTTATAATGAGATAAAAAGTTATTTTTGGAATTTCATCCCAAAATGTAACCCTAATCCCACATTAATTCCCGTTGAAATTACTATGTTGCCCTTCCTTAGACATGCAAAATGAATTCACGGTCGGAGGACTTTCAAATTCCTCAAAAAAAACCATTCTAGCTAGTGAATTTCTCATAATTGAATCTTAAGCAATTTTGGTTATATCTGTAAATTAGTTAATTTACAATATTGTATGAAGTGATTTGAAATCTTCTACTCCAAAAGAAAAAGAAAAAGAAAAAAAGAACCCTTCTATTTTATAAATTCAAAAGTAAAGCCTCTCATCATAATGCAGAATGTTGTGGTAAAAGAAATAATACGTTGAACCAATTTATAACCATATTGAAATAAGTCTCATTTCGATTCACTCTTAATTTGAATTATGTTACGGATGAATCAATTATTTAAAATCATTTCAACCTAAAATAATTAATTAAAATTAATTACCTTTTGGACTATGAGCATGAATCGGAGCAGGAGCAGGGACATGAACAGGTGTAGGAGCTGGTGGTGGAGGTGGCGCAAATAAAACAGGACCTGCCAATTATTAATTTTAGTAAAAAATTTAAAAATATATGTATCTATCTATCTATCTATATAGGGTGTGGATCTGGTATGAACTCATCCTGAGTCCGTAGGAACCATGCATTTTTATCACTTCAGAAATGCACAAAATACAGTACTTTAATGCACAAACATGGCAAAAGACAACTTTAGTAATTTAATGCACAAATATTTAATACATTTTTAATGCACGGTGTGCAATAATTTAATGCACCAATTAACCTCGACAATGCATAAAAAAGATCAACAGTTCAATTTTTTCATTAATATATATTTGTGCATTAAAATAATGTCATTTGTGCAATAACCGATGAAATAAAAATGCATTGTTCCTACGGATTCATATAAAAATAAGTTCCTATATGATCATCTTCCTATATATATATAGATAAAAATTTAAAACTATAATACTATATTTAATATTTGGCATACCTGGAGCTGGTAAGGGAACACCAGAGGCTGAAAAAAGAAAAATAAAATCACATATTAGTTAAACACAAAAATCCATAAAAGT
The DNA here is from genome assembly GCA_031470985.1 of Agastache rugosa. NCBI lineage: Eukaryota > Viridiplantae > Streptophyta > Magnoliopsida > Lamiales > Lamiaceae > Agastache > Agastache rugosa. Next base: position 21,600,713 of record CM062608.1, on the reverse strand, counting down.
CGAGTTACTCAGAGCACACGTATAAATAGAACTATCAAAAAGGTTGGGCTCGGCCCAATCCAATATAATTTCGGGCCAGAAACCGACCCAGCTGGCCCGAAAATTAATATAAGGATAAAAAAAATTGTTGATGAGTCCGGCCCAAACTCGGGCCAGTCTTTCGAGTCGGGTCACTTTTGACAGCTCTACGTACATTTGCACTGCAAAGGTATGGAGCTTTTGCAAGCGCGGGGCAGAGCGCTTCCGAGGTTGGCGTTGACGAACGGAATAGAAAACGGGACGTTTCCGGTGATTATAAGGCAAGCGCAGTCCATGTTGTCGACCATGAGAGATTTCAATGCGTCGCAGCAGTTTCTCGTCGGAGAAGAGCCGCCGCCGCCGCTGCTGCCGGTGATGAAGTTCAAGCAGGGGGTGAAGCTGCTTATCATGGAACTGCTGCATGGGGTGGAGATGATCTGTGCATAATTAGTAGCTAAAATGGAAGATAAGGTTATCAAGATTGGGAGGATTGCAGCCATTCTTGATTTGGTAGCTTTTTTTTTTTTTTAATTTTGGAAAGTTTGAAGAAAGGTGAAAAGGGATGCTAGGATTTAAAGGTTATGAATTATTTGGGAGTTTGGAAGGAAGAAAATGGTAGATTTGAAATGGGATTTTTGGAGCTCAACCACTTTGACTAGTGGTTTTTATAGAAGTTGATTGTGTTAAAATTATATAAAAAAAAATCATCTACCATTTTGAAATGGAATATATAGGTAGGAAATATTCTGGTCTGGTTCATTGGTCTTGAAATTTTAGAGGCAATTTTAGTCATTTTAGTAATGAAAATTTCGGATTGAGTGAAATCGTGAATCGAGTAGGATCATCTATTGCATAATTATACACATCTTCTATTGTTTTTACAAATGATTGACACGTGTATATGAAAGTGAGTAAATAACCCGATTTTTTTATGGCAAAATTTTTAGGAGTATGAATTTTTTTTTTTGTTTTTGTGTACATACAATACAACCATGAACAACATTTGGTAGATTACTCATTCTCCTCAACATTTGGGTATCGCTATTCAAATTTTTTAATTTTTTCCCCCATTTTTTCTTCACTTTCAATTCTGGTGTATTGGTTTGATTTTGTAATCATTCGTTAAAATTTATATATCCAGTTAGGGTGCTCCCTCCGTATCAAAATATAAGATGTTTTGGCCTTTTGATTTTGTTTCACAGTATAAGATTTTCTCTTCTACCAAGATTAACTATCTTTCTTTTCTCGTTAAATTTTCCGCTTTCCAACTCCCTCATTAAAATTCTGATTATTTTTATTTCTCTCTTATACGGAGGGAGTATATAATTATTTTTTAATATTTAATTTCAATTTTTTTGTTAATAATCACAATTTTGATTTATTATTTTATATTTAGGATATATAATTTTTTAAGCTTCAATTTAGTAAGAAATGTTAATTAATTAGAATTCATTACATATAACAACTTTTATTTTTATCAAATTTATTATTAAAATACTGGATTTAATAGCCGGATACGAGTAGGATATAGAAAAATATTGAGATACTAAATTCGAATCGCTAACCTATAGCAATTATACATAGAAGCAATAGAAAGATATACAAATTCTAAAATAGAGAATTAATTTGAGCAAACTATTACTTGCCCGACTAAAGTAACTGGTTTCAAAAGTAGGCCAACAAAACGGAACTATTTATTTATTGTCAATTCACCAAGAATAATACTACTATAATTTAATGATTATAGCCATAGATTTTGTCACATCACATTCTATTTAAAAATTCCAAAATTTCTCAACTGTGACAAATTTGTTCGAGTATATTCAGAAGGAAACGTCCTATCTTCCCAAACTTCCAGAATCCCATTTCTTGATCTCAAGGAATTTTGCAAGAAAGTGGATGCCAAAATGTGTTGATTTATGAATTTATATAATGTCTCTTTTTTTGGGGGGGCCCACATAAAAAAAAAAAGCGGTTCGAGACTTAAAGAAATCACAAAGCTAGAAATTAAGTAGAAAATAATGAAATAAGACAATTAATATCAAGAATCTATTTCATTCATGCATATCTGTATCCTTAATTTTGGTCTCGTATATATGGTGAGTCACGATTTTGGTGCTGCTATCTAACAGTTTTTCTCGTATTGATGAATTTTTGTCCCAATATTTGATTTTGTTGGTGGAAAAATGGGAATATTCACATTTCTTGTGATATCTGAAAACTTATCACGTGATGGATGCAACTCCTTCGTTCCAATTCCATATAAGCATTTTATTAGTGTCAACAATCTTGGAAAGATACATCCATCTCTCACATAAAAATATGATAATAATGTTTTAATATTATCGTATGAGAGGTGAATGTAATACATATACATGTAAAATATAATTTTTCTCAAAGTAAGGCGTTAAAGCTATCAAAATTGTGATCGGCTTGGGTCACAATTTTTCGAGCCTAAAAATTTTGGGCCAGACTGATAGGCCCATTCGACTCGTAAATTTAGGTTGGGCCGAAAAGTTGAGCCTAAATAAGACACTTATGCAGCCCAAGCCCAATCGCTATACAAACTTTCGCACCCATGGAATTTTGGCCTTGCTTCGCCCTAATTTTGACAGCTCTATCAAAAGTGCAAAATGATGTACTCCCTATGTCCCTCAAAATGGGGTTCATATTTAATTATATGTAAGGTATAAAATATTAGTTGAACCACACTAATCTGGGACGGAGGGAATATATACTAGGGGACCAAAATTCAACTGCACAAAAATTACCTAACAAAGTTTGCAATTTTACCTACTAAAAATATAGAGAATTAAATAGTAGGAGTACTACTCTATTTTTTTTTTAGAGAAGGAGTACTACTCTATTAGTACCCCATCTTTAATAAATCTAGTTCATGTGTAACAGTATTTAATGATAGATTGTATAAAAAATCAGTAATTAAGTTTTGTGAATGAACTCAATTTAGAAGGCATTTTTTCCAACTCCATTAATATGTAATTAAGCTATCTCACTGAGGCGATTAGTTGATGTTCTTATTACATACATATTTTTTAGAACTTAATTAATTGTTCTCCTCAATCATGGTTCCTAGAAGATTCAAGAATTTGTATTTTGTTCCACCATTATCAATATATGGGGTAATAAAATAATGATCATCAATCAACACTAGAGTTTTACATGTGAAAAAATCAACCAAAAAAACAAGAAAAACTCTGATCACTAATAAAATAGGTAATTGTAAATAAATATCACCTTTAACAATATATATTGCAGACTTGCAGTACATTTATTGGTGAAACAAAATAATAATTTACGATTTAGCCTACTTTTAAAGTTGTCAAACCAAAGCCGGCCTACAATTATCATTTTCATTTTCATTAATTATCATTATTCAAAACTGTGTTTAGCACTTTTTGTTTTGTCTGCATACATTTAATAAACTGTGTGCTAAAAATCATCCCTACCTCAATAATATCTTACAATTCACAAAAATGAGTTATCAAATATATATAATTTCTCCATAATCTAAAAATTCAACCAACATCTCTACAAGTTCACAATCCTTTTTCGAATACCAATTCTCAAATCAAATTTTGCACAAGCATAACAACATATATAGTATGGCTACAAAGATCAATGGAACAGGAACAATATTAATGTTCGGCGCGATTCTTGCTGCGGCCCTCCTCTCAAGGGCCGTGGCATCCCCTTGCGATGACGAGATATCACGGCTAACACCGTGCTACTCGTACATAGAGGGCTCAAGTAGCCCTGCCTCCGATTGTTGCAGTCGGCTCGACGACGTGGCTACGGAGAAGCCGGAATGCCTTTGTCGAGTCTTTCGCTCCGACAACCACCTCAACAAGACTCGAATTATGGGGCTCCCAAAAGCTTGCAATGTCACAACTCCGCCGGCTAGCCTTTGTAACTCATGTAAGAACATTCAAAAAACACTTGCCCTTCTTTCAAATTCATGCCTTTTCTATTTATGATGTCATCTAATGCACGTGTACAAATTTCGATAAAACTATTTATTATTAGGTAATATTTGTGCATAAGATCCTTTAGTTCTTAATTCATATCTCGTTGTCGAAACTATGAAGGTATTTGTTTCTTTATAATTTTAAGGGTTAATTACCTTAAAATACACGAATTGTAGACGAGTTCTGGTTTTTCACTCAAACTATATAATTGACTCTGATATGTATAATCTTTTCAATTGTTGGACTTTCTTTCGATTTTCAAATTATCCCCAAATTGCAATTGACATGGCGAATCAAAAGCCTTAATCAATTTTAAATTTTGATTTTGGATGGATGTCTATATCTCAACTCCAAATTTCCGCAAAATAATTATTGTATACGAATTTACTACTAATTGAAAAGCCGAGACATTATGGTAATATTTTTAAAGTTATGTCAAATAATAAATGTATGGTATCATGCCAATGTCATATTGGAATTTTTGCCTATACTTTTATTTTACGATACATTTGTCCCAATGTATGGAACTATATTTATTTGATTTTATTAATAAAAGAAAATTATAATGTACCAGATATTCTGTCCATTTATTTGATGTACATTGACTTTTTCTATTCTCCTTTTCTCTGATTAATTTGCAGCAATACTACAATCATCAGGTAACAAAATCACCACAATATCTGTTCGAATTAATACTTTCCCAAATATCTCTATAAATTTCCAACTTTTTTTTTTCCTTTTTGCAGGATATTTAACCAAGATTCCAAATTCTCGTCACCTTTCTCTAATAGCTGTGTCATATGCCTCAATTTTAATACTGATTTGATTTCTCATTTACAAAAAAATTAATGTTTTTTTTAGGAACAAAAAAATTAAAAGTTAATGTGATATAATACTGATTATTATAAACATATATATTCAGATTATCGATTCGTTAACACTCTCAGATTGTGGTGCATCATGCACTTTATTGTCGAATTAATTGTAGACATGAGTTTTTTATAGATGAAAAAAGAAGCATTAGTCCAAATTAAAATATCAAAAATCCATCATCCAAAACAAATTAGCGATGGAATAATGTTAACGACAGAAAAATCTATCTCTAAAACCATAATAAAATAGTACTCCCTCCGTCTCAATAGCAAGGTCTCGCTTTCCTTTTTTTGTCTGTTCCAATAATAAGGTCTCATTCCAAAAATGAAAATAATTAACTCTTCAAAAGTTGTAGGACCTACCACTTTTTCTCTCTTTACTCTTATTTCTTAATAACCGTGTCCAAAGCAAGTGAGACCTTGCTATTGGGACGGAGGAAGTAGTAATTTTAACAATATAGAAACAAAAGTTAATTGGCTTCAAAAAAAAACAGCAATTAAGCCCTAAGCTCAAAAGCTATGCCATATATATCTATCCAAATTATAATTTTCTGATTTATTTCAAATAATGAATCGATTATTTCCAAACTCCAACCTCAAAATTGGAAATTGGGCTTCATTAGTAGCTTAGGATTAAATAGAGACCAATAGTTGTTGGGTTTTGGGGAAGCCCAATTACGTGAAGTCCAAGAGCCCAAATATTGTATAAATATAATATTAATTGATATTTCCTGAATTAGTAATTTCCGATTTTGTAATTTCCGTACGGTTTGAGTTTTCGACTTTGTTCCATTTTTTTCTTGTGTAATATTATTCGATCATTAAAAAAATCATGTAACCATTATGTGTCCCGATATTTATAATTTTTTTACAATTTTCCCAACATATGAAAACTTACAATTCTCCCATGACGTATACATTTTTTTTTAATTTTCAGTAGTTGGGCGATGACTCGGCAGATTGGAAATCATTCGGATAAATCCTAGCTCACTTTCCATGTATTCAAGTAGATTTTTAACATTCATTGAAAATTAATTGTATGGTACATGCTTAACCAGAACGCTTATACATTGTTGATGAGTTGAACCCAACAATCATTTTTTATTTTATTTTTCTCTTAAGCTTATACGGTGCATTACTTTTTTTAATAATTTAGGTACATACTCCAATTTGTTTTATTATTTAATTGATCGTGATAAATCAATTTTGGGAATTGATTGAGAGTCATCGTATTCCATAATTCGATCAAGGACTTCTTTGAATAAGACAGGTGTGGGTCAAATGCTATAACAAATTATTGGCCTTCCTCACTCCTTATGACCCAATTGGATCACGACACTTGGAAGAAGGAAAAAAAATAAATAATTTTTCTATTACGAAAAAAATTCATAAAGTTAATATGTCTGAAGATGCATTCTAGGTAAATTCTCGTTATGTACGGGTTCGTAAAACACACTGAAAATGCAAATTTTATGAAGAAACTTTTTGAATAATAACTCGACTGTATTTCACATTGGTTGGAGATCTTGGCATGAACGTATTTATAATGGTGAGATATTCCTTCCCTTAATAAGACATTTTAAGGGAAATTTGACCCAATATTCAATTCTATTATGGTATCAGAGGCAGCCCAATTCAATAATGAGCGCCACTCAATATCCTTATCAACAAATGCATGACGTTGGTATTGTCCACGTTACGCGTGAAAAGACATATTAAAATATCCCACATTGATTGGAGATCTTGAAATGACCGTCTTACCAATATCCAATTCTATTATCGACTTAAAAAGTAACGGCGAGATATTCGAAACTAGATAGTTTTGGTAGTATAAGAATTATTGGAGATATTGCAAACAGTGTTCCTTAATAATTGCTAACCTAATTTTTGTTTCGAGAAATCAATGATTATTTTATGAGTTGAAAGGGACGTGCCTTTCTTTTGGCTTATCAGATAAGATTATAAAAAAAGATAAATATTGAATCGAAATAGATGTCTACTTATACACTTTTGTATGTATGCCAAGTTTATCATTGAATTCGAAATAAATTTAAGCCTTTTTTTTCTTCATATATAAACGTAACATTAATTTTCACTATTTTTAAATACTATTAATGGTGACACTTAATATAAAAACGCGATTCAATATTAATTAATATATAATTTTAGGAAATAAAAACGTTTCTATTGAAACAATTATTTATCATTCCATTCACAATGTTTTTGAAAGGGCGGTTGACATTACGTTACTTTACATTATTGTAATCTGATTTTGTATTATTTTTATTTTTTAAATTGGGTAGGTTACCCTTTATTATAATTAATTTTGTAATATTACTTCAAAAGTTCAATTAATAAATGAATACATGTCGTATTTAGGATTTTCAATTTTAAGCTTATTGCTTTCAAAATCTATTTTAAACACTATAATCATTTGTAAGTTTTAAGCATTATTTCCATATTTAATTCACTAGTTATGTACACTCATCTTTATATTATCTAATTTTACAAACATATTCACACAAATTGATACCATATTTTGATAACAATCGTACGTGTAATTCTTATTATTTTGTTTTTTTTTTTTTTGAACAATCGTACGTGTAATTATTAAAAGCTTGTAATGGTTTTTTTAATAGGGTAAAGCTTATAATGGTTGGATTCGACTGTCTCATCAATTTTATATATACTTATTTATTTTATTTAATGAATATTTTTTTATTGGGTGTGTGCGTGATTGATCTTGATTAAAATGACACGACGTTTTCCTAATTACATTATCATTGTTTGAATAACTTGACGTTGACCTAGTCAAAGGTAACTTATTGTTCAATTGAATTCTTTGAATTTTGTACTATTTTGTAAATGAGCTATTAAACTTTCATTTGGTACACTAGAATTCTCAAACATTTGTATACTTGTATTGTGATAACTAACAATTATATTGTGGATAAAGATAAAGTGAGTCTTCTTGTAATCAAATACTTCAATTTCGAATCTTACTGATATTTCATAGGTCGAGCTTGTCACTAATTGATTTTTTTTAATGTGGTTTGCAAACTATTATAAATGAACTTTGAATTTTCTCATATTTCGACAATATCATATTATCAATACGCGTAATAACGTATCTCTTTACATGCATGTCACATTTGTTTGCATTACAATAGGTTATTCTCTATCTTTTATTATTGGACTCTTAGAAACAATATAACGCTCATAGTTCCCACCGTTGATATGACAATGCTACATGAACAAGAGAATCAATCAAATTATTCTTAATACATCACCATGTTATAGAAATTCAAGACATACCTCATTACCTTAAATAAGAATTTGCTTAATAATTTTGAAAAAGTATGCCTTATTCCCATAAAATGGTGACGTATTAAGAATAATTTTATTGTATCCCCGTCCACGTGTCATTGTCACATCATTGGTGAATTTATTAACTCGTGTTCATTTTGGATGGGAAGCTGACTCTGTTAGAAACAAATGCTTTCAATATTCTTCATTTCCCATGTATTATTTGTAAGTCGTATAAAAGATTAATTGAATCTCTTTTTTTTGGGAAAAAAATTCATTTAATCTTTTGAATTAGAGTAATAATAGGACAAATGAATGCGTCCAGCGATGCCCCATTACTATCAACTTTAGGAATCTATAATTATTTCATTTTATGGCGTGATGCTTAGTTTCAGCACGCCTTGTTTTTTGCTTCATTCTCTACTTTTTTAATCTTATATCAAAATCAGCATAATTCAAATTTTGTAGTTTACTTTAGATGAATAAATCTCATATACAGAAATAATTCAAGTTAATCTAACATAGACCTTTTTATTCGAAAAATAGTGTATTTTAGACTTTATATATAAATTAGACCATTCCGTATTATTGTCTATGTTATGAATATAGACAAGTAAACGAAGAACATAAAACAAAAAGAACACAAATTTACGTGGAACCCCAAAACGGGAGAAAACCACGGACAGATGAGAGAATTTCACTATATGTCGAAAATAGGGTTATAAAGAGCAACTTGAATGACAAACCAAACCCTAGACAAATATCCCAATCCCTCAAACCCCAACCACATTGTGAAAAAATTCAAAGTCGCACCACGAGCCTTTCGGACTCGACCCAAACATTCCGTATCACTAATATCAAGAGTCTGATAAGTGGTTACCCATTAACTATATTTTATCGTATTGTGGTCAACTCAATAATATGTGACAACTCTCTCCCGATATCAATCATATTTACGACTTTTAATAACAAAAGTTGTTAGAGAAGCTCTAGTGGCTGGCAAAACTACTTTATTATCAAATTAAAACATCTTATGCATTCCTACTAAAATTATTGAATAATGCTGAAAATTTCGGAACGAACTATAATTTATTTGTGCTTTCAAATAAAACAATAATGAATTTGAAAAACTAAAATAAATATGATTATACCTACACGATAACATGGGGCCCAATAGAAAATGGGCTCATAGTTAAAGTGGGCCATTTGTCTGCATCCAGTTGTGACGACTCTGTAAGGAAAAGCCTAACTGTCTGGGATATTTTTCTTATTTATTTTCTCCTTTTTTTTTTTGAAAATTCCTTATTAATTAATTATCTAATATATGTTGTTTTTTTTAAAAACCCATATAATATATGTCGTTTATTAGACATCTTAGACTCACTTTGTTATCCGTAGACGGAAATAGAATAATTTTGAACGAATTTTTTAAAAAGTTATAATTTCAGTAACTATTAGCGTAAGGTTTTGAACACATTTTTGTAATGTATTTTGAACGAATTTTCTCGAAAGTTATAATTTTAATAATTATTGGTGTAACGCATTTTTGGAATGTATTTTTGTCAAATACTTATAATGAAAATAAGTATGTTTCAGAAGACGTTGCAAATAATTTGTTTGGTGATCAGTTTCTGTTTGGATATAGGGATTTTACGAAGATCATATATATATTTTTTTATGAAATTTCTAAAAGAATTCATATTTATTATGTAGATTGAATTCATATTGTTAATAGTTAACTAATTGATAACAATGTGTGTCTAATCTGGCAAGTCATTGCCGGACGTAAGTGCCGAATCTTGAAAATCATGCATCAAGACTATTTTTGTCTTTTCTGTGTTTATAGTTATTGAATTTTAAATATATACGACTTTTTATAATTTATCGATTTATCGTCAAATAAGTTTCACGTTGAACAAATTGTGCACATTCAATTATCGCATCAATTTGGTGCTCTACACACGTCCTACTATTAAATTCATTGTTAATAATTAAGATTAAAAATTATTATAATATAATAAATCATACTCCCTCCGTCCCATTTATATAGGCTTGTTTTCCTTTTTCGGATGTCCCAAATATATAGGCTTGTTTCCATAAAAAGTAATGTTTTTTAGCTCATTTACTATTATACCCCTATTTAATTCTTTGATTAACTCATAAAAATACATAGTCAAATAATAAATAGGGGCATATTAAGAAATTTACTACATAATTTACTTTTCCAATAATTTTTCTTAATCCTTGTGAAAATTTCAATCCGCCTATATAAATGGGACGGAGGGAGTAATTAATATTTATTTTTAAATATTGAAGCTTACAAAATCGTATATTCTAATTATAAAATAATCAATAACAATCAATTATTAATTAAAAATTTAAAAGTAAACACTAAAAAATAATTATGTATCCAAATTGAGTATAATCAATCATAATTAACAATTACAACCTAAACCAAAACACAAAAAATTAAAGTTGAAGAAAAAAATGAGAAACAATTATAAATATGTTGTTGAATATGAATTTAGATTCAAATCTTTGATCAGTCTCATAATGTGATCGTCTCACACAAGACCTCCACTGAAATAAATCTATAATGTTCTTAATGAATTACTCCCTCCATCCTCCAATCATTCTTTTTATTCCTAATTATTTATTGCATGGAAACGGAACAACTAAGAAATTTGAATTGAAAACAATGACAAGATAGAAAATTCGACATCATATAAAATTTCGAAATGTGACACTTATTCGGAAACCGATGGTATATTTTAGAATAAATAAGCACTATTCCCTCCGTCCCGCCATAAGTGGTCACATTTCCTTATTAGGCTGTCCCATCATAAGTGGTCATTTTCCTAATATGGAAACACCCTCTCTCACACAAAAGATGTGGGATCCACCACTTTTTATTTTTTTACCCTTTAAACACTCTTCTCTTAAATACTCGTGCCCAAAATAAAGTAGTCACTTATCATGAGACGGAGGGAGTATTATTTTATCCCCCCTTTTTTTTGAAAAATATTATTTTATCCCTATTAATATGATGGCAGAATTTTGCATTACTTAAAAAAAAAGAATTTTGCATTATCTACAATTATTTAAATCAGTTTCAGACGCAACCTACACTTAGTGAAGTCGATCAGAGAGATACAATATCGTCATCCCCACCCTTCGAGTGCGTGCATTTAACTGCTCCAATAATGTCTGCAGTTTCTCTCTCCTCCTGCAAGAGAGAGAGAGAGAGAGAGAGAGAGAGGGCACATCATCATTTACAGTGGTCCAGAAACAAAAAACGACGAGAGAGAAACCGGGACAAAAACAAAAGCGCAAACAAGGAACGAATCTCAACATTTTAAATATACACAAATAAAATCATAGACAAGATTTTTTTTTAGTATTAAAACATCATAATTTATACAACCGTATGGTTCAAGATTTTAGTATAATAATTGCAGACGTAATTCCTAGTTAATTAACAATAGCACATCGGGATTGCGTGCATTTTTGAAGACGACATTTGGATTTTATTAAATCATTTAGATCGTTTTCAATGGTAAAAATCCAAAAATTTAAGAGTAATAATCGTCAAAGTGGAGAAATAATAGAGGGCCCCTTTATTTTGCTGGCGTTTGCTTTTTGTTTTTGTTTTTATTTTTATTTTTCTCTCAACATTCAACAAATAGCTTATGATCATCTCCTTCTCTTTCTCCTTTTCACAAAGTAGCAATCATCTCTCTCTCTCTCTCTCCCCCTCTCTCTCTCTCTCTCTCTTGAAAATTTACTTATTGGATCTTGTTGATCTCCAATGCAGAATTGGGCAACCAGTTTCTTGATCTTTTTGTGTGTGTGTGGATTATAGCTTTATTGAGGAAAAGTTAGAATCTGTGGGAATTAGCAAAACAAGGGAAAAATTGGGCTTTTTTTTTCTGTTTATATGTCAGTTTTCCAAAATGGAGGCTAATGAAATTTAGCAGTGTTTTTCAATGATATTTACTGATTTATTTAACCTCACAACTATAGATTGTTTTCTTTTAGAGTTTGATGATAGTTTTGTGGCTGTGTAATAACTTTAGTTCAATTCTTTTGAGGTTGAGAAAAGTGGGATTTTTTCTATTATAATTTTCAGCATCTGCTCATACACTTTGGCATAACCACTACTTCCAGGTTAGTTAATTATCTCTTTATTTCACAAAATTACTAAGTTCTTGTACTTCTATATTTCGTTAAGTCGTGTTTGGATTGAAGGATTTGATCTCGGAATCCGATGATTCTAGATATGGTGTAATAATACCTTGATCCAAACACAGCCTTAGTTTTTATTTTTATTTTTGCAATTTATCCAAAATTGAATTTTTTTTTTTTTTCCAAGGTAGAGTTGGTTGATCAAAGTGTGCAAATGCTGAGGAATAGATCAAAAGCAGTGAGCAGCAAACAAGCACTCATGGCTGATCAAATTCCCTTGCTTTCTCTCACTAAAAACTCCTCCACCACAACACCAGTTTCATCCTTAATCTCTCCAAGATTCTTCAATGGGATATTGTCAAAAAACCATCAAGATTCAGAGACAGCCTTAATCAGCCCAAAATCCATTCTTGACACCAAGAATTCATCCCCTTCTTCCAACCCTTTTGGCTATGTTAAAACCCCATCAAAACCTCAAACCATCATCAACTCATGTAATAAAACAGAAACAACACAAGGCATTGGGCTTGCCCTTATTGACTCCCTCAATCAAGAAAAAGACTCTAAAAATCCCACCAAACCTATCAATAGGATGGCTTTGTTTACTTCAAATCTCAAGTTGCAGATTCCTCAAATCACCACCACCACCACCACCACCACCACTACTCCTCCGGTGGAGACCGCGAAATCGCCTCTCGATTTCGGGATCAAGACCAGAAACTCACACCTCTTAGGGGTCTCACCAGACACCCCCACTGCAAGGGAATTCAGTAGGCAGCTCTCTTTGAAAGAAATGGAACAATCTGAGGACTATACTTGTGTGATCACTCATGGGCCTAATCCCAAAACCACTCATATATTTGATGATTGCATTGTTAAGAGCTGCATTTGTGAAGATGCTTTGATTTCTGATGACAAGAAAATGGAATGTGGCTTTGGATCCAATGATGTTTCAAGATCTTCTTCAGGCAGTTTTGTGAGTTCTTGTCACTCTTGCAAAGACAGGTTTGTCCCATTTTCTTGTTTACTACTCCCTCCGTCCCAATAGCAAGGTCCCTCTTTTCTTTTTGAGTTGTCCCAATATCAAGGTCTCATTTCTAAAAATGGAAATAATTAATCCTTCAAAAAGTTTGGGACCTACCACCTTTTATCTTATTACTCTTATTTCTTAATACTTGTGCCCAAAAGAAATGGGACCTTGCTATTGGGATGGAGGGAGTATTTGTTATTGGTTAGATCATTGCTTACCAATGATTGGTCCATCTTTCTCTCTCTCTCTCTCACACACCCACACAGTTGTATAATGTAGTGATCTTTTTATCTAACTTTGCACCTTAAAGAGTGCACTAATTGAGGCATGTAAAACAGGTCCAAATGCCCAATGTGATCCATTTTATTTGGAATAATTCACATTTCCTACCAATAACTTTCTTTATCTTCTGCACGTGTATAACGACGTCGTTTCATACATTTGTCGTGTATTGATGATACTGAAAAACGAGATAAAACGCCGTTTTTAACACTATGTGCTTTGTATTTTCAGCAGCGAGGAAGCTTGCTGCAGCCATGAATGCCAATTCGAGGAGAGAGATTTGGAGGGCACAAAAAATCTAGAGAGGGAAGATGCTCTCTCATGATGGATTATTATGCTGATTCTTCATGTTTCATTTTGTTGCTTCAAATGAATTTCAGCATTTTTTTCCGAAAGGGATTTGACATAAAGTTGCAATTTTTCTTATGGAGTGTAATATTGCAGTTTCTTTTCACACTGGTTCCTTTTTTGAATTAATATGTAATATATATAATGAGAAGAAGACAGAAACTATGTAAAGACTAAATAAATCATCTGTTTAACTTATATGGTTTTGACATTTCTCTCTCTCTCTCTTCCATATGAACTTCAATAAAATCATAAAAGCTTCTGAGACTTGCACGGTTTTCAGATATTCTTCTTGTTTGATACACTGATATAGAAACATTAGATAGTGAAAAATTTGCTATTTTTTGCCCATCGAAAAAGGCATGCGAGTACAAATAATAATTTTTCGTAGCTAAAGCACCACTATCGATAAAAATAATCGACTCCAGAATTCGAAAAGGCCAAATTTACTCGACTCAAAAACCCAATCAATTAAACATATAAAAAAGGTAAAATGATTTATGCAAATTTCAAGATTCAACGATACAAAAGCACCAAGCTTAAATAAAAATAAACTGTTTGAAATAACCTCTCCAATCTAAATTATTCCATGAAACTCTTCAAAGAGTTGAACGTTCAAATCATAAGAAACTCCATGAATGTAAGAACAATCAAACAATCAAGCAGATAAAATAGCTGTTAAACGGCGGATTAAACGAAGTGATCACATCTGTACGAGCTAGAACGATAGAAAAGTAGTTAAGTAAGCTCATCTGAAAACATTATAAAAGATCTCTAGGAACTCCAACAATAGTCCAAAGTAAAAGAGTCTAACAAGACAAGGGAAACATCAACGAGGCATATCGTTCAATACGTAAAGGAATGACGTGAAGACAATGCAGAATGCCTCGTATGCTAAACGAGCACGCACAAGAACAAGATAATAATAAAGGAAAGCCAAGGTAAACTAACTAAAATTCGAAACATCTGAATAACGGGACACGTCTACTGAGGCCAGGTGCTGACACATCCAACTGAAATCATCGTCTTCCATCAGCAACTCCTGGAACCACTGCAAAAATTATGTAAAGAATGTGTGCATTAATGTATATGTCATTAAAAATGTGATAAAGAGCACGAAACTTTATATATTGCTACCTGCAAACAGCTTGTTTCGATGAACAATCTCCAATGAGCAAAAGGAACTTGCACAACAAAGAAATGTCGTGTCTCACAAAAGAGACCACAATGTCCATCAACCCCAAGCACTAATGCCGACAGATCACTGCTCAACCCGCTTTCAGCAAAGAGACATGAGCAAACTCGACATGGACCAAGTCTAAGAACTAAGAGCGGAATGATAATCTACTTTGATTTCCCTTCCCATTTTTCTATTCAAAAACCAGAAATATGGCTAAAGGAAAATCAACATCTTTGCATAGCAAAGATGAAGTCAGCAACTATTTCAGAATGAAACTTAAAATTAAGCAATAACCAGAACAGAAAGGAAAAGTGATGATCATATAGGGCTACAGGACAGGAGACATAATTTAAGAGTTCAACTGGAGAAAACAGTAAGCTAAGGAGGTTAAGTCAAATGTCAAGGCTAATAACAGGCAATATTGGTTGAGCAGGAGATGATGGGTAAATCCTAGAGAGCTTAACCAAATTAGGATTCTAAACTATATACAAGCTGCAGTAAGAAAAGATCAGAATGTAACAGGGAAAAGGTAAAGCAAGAATGAGCCACCCGGAATCTAATTTTCGAGAGAACTTAATAGCTAATCCAACAGCAAGAAGCATTCCCAAGGTTAGATAAATTTAGCTGACCAAGCAATCAACAAACATGTTAGAGCTATCTATACCATTCCACCATAGCTCCCCATTGACCTAACCCCGCCTTCCACTAATAACTTTGCAGGCGATGTATCCCTGTCCCACCAACCAGACGGAAAGAGAAATACCAATCAACCAAGCAGCCAGGAATACCAATATCCAGATACCTTTGAGAAAGCCAACCAACCAGCCATCACATTTCCAGAACGGCAGTAACACCATCACTTCCAAAAGCAAAGTAAACTAAAGCAAGTGAGCCTACAGATTGACCTTATTCGTTATATACAGCCTACAACTAACCACCTTAAACAGCAGATAAACTTATTCCGTATTTACAGGAGCACTGAGCAAACTCAGTACTGTCATTCATTGGTGATATCAAGATTGAGGATGCGACGAAGGGTCTTTGTCGCAGAGTCAGTCCTGAATAACAGTTCGCCAAAAGCAGGGGGGTCAAATGCATCTCTGGGCGAAGGGTGTGCAAATAGATTGCTAGGTGAAATAGGATCAAAATGATCGATGGGTGAGGGGCTGCGGCCCCTGGTGGGCGAAGTAGGTGCGGATTTGGCAATAGGGTGCATATCGATTTCTGATGCCAAGGTTGGCAAGTCGAGGGAAACAGTTCTTTTAGGCCGAAGGGAAAACTTAGGCAAAGGCAATGAACTTGGTGGAGGGGAGTTTGAATAAGCAGGTCCAGCCCAGCGCTCAGAGAAATGAAATTTCCCCTCATCTCCCAAGTTGATTTTAATAGGTATAGCAATTGAACTGCTTTTGGCATTAGCTTTTGGGCCTCTTTTCTTTTCATCAAACGTCGGAGACGGGGTTTTGGGTGACAAGGGAGCAGATAGGGCATTTTTGGAAGAATCAGAGTAAGTTTTCAAAGGGGTAGGAAGTAACCCTGCTCCAGACTGAAATGTCCGGCAACTAATACCTCTAAAATTCTCTGAAGGCGCCGAATCGTGACCATGATTCCTACCATAATACTGATGGTGATTCCTGTGATGAGTAGCAACAACTAGTGTCTCCATTTCAATCAACTCAGTGAGTCAACTCAGTTATATTTCCAGTTCTCCCCTAACTGTTCTTAATCACAACTAACACAAACTCTTATCAAGATGAAATCACAGCTCCGGAAAGCTGAATATGAATCTCAAACGACCGTAAACTTTAGATCGCCTCCAAGAAAACCACCCAAATCCGAGAAAATCAACGTCAATTTCAGTAAACCCTACCCACGCATCAAATATATACGACAAACTTTTCCGAATCAACAACAACCGCCTTCTCACTCTTCAGTTTCTTCTTCAGATCTACACGCACCAAAAAACAACAAACGCAATGCGAAAATCACGACATAGAATTGAAAATCATATCCAAAAACCATAAAGGAAAAAAGCTACACACACACACACACACACGAAAGCAAAAAAAATAATTAAAAAAGTAAGCAGCAAATAGATCCGAATCGAAGAATACCTGATCGTTCGAGTGTAGCGAGGTAAATCTCAATAGTCAGATTTCTTATTCTCGCTCTAAGCACTGTATATATTTGCGAAGAGTGTACGTAATATACGAAAGTAAAGGAATTTCTTGAGAGAGAGAGAGAGAGAGAGAGAGAATGGGAACACACAGGGCGCGTGAGAGCTTTTGCTTTGTAATTTATCTGCGAAATCAGAAATCCCCGGATCTGAAATGGACTCAAAATTGCAGTTAATTGTTTTAGATAGGAACGACGTGCACCATATCGAGTGGCACGTTACTGACACCAACGTACCTATACAAGCGTGAATTGACCATTCTGCCCTCCATTATTTTTGAATATTATTATTATTACTTTTTATTTTTTTGAAGATATTATTGTATCTTCAGCTATTGGTACATTTGTCAGAAAATTTAATTCTTTGAATAAAAAAAAAAGTGAACTTAGTTCTTATCGCCGTTCATATCTACGCAAAATGTTTAATGATTATAGTAATACTTTTCAAACATCGGATTAATTATTCGTATAGTCGATAAAGTAATGATTTCGTTCGATGTTATTTTAAAATAAGTTTGTCGTATGAATCACAGTTAGGATATATTTCCTTTTCTTCTGAAAACAATGATTTAATATTTACACCTAACAAAAGAAAATGTATCTTTATTTCGAACGAATTAGTAATTCACAAACTATTACATGAAAACGAGATTTTAATTAATATGTACCCTAAATAATTTATATGTAAGTTATTATTATTATAAAAAGAATTTAATGGGCTATTACGAGAGGCTGGTCCTCACCTCACGTAAAAGGACCCTATATGGAGTAGATGAATTAAGTCTCACAATTCATTAAGTTATTTTAGATTTTTAAAAAAATTATGTTTGGGATAATTCTTCGTAATAATTTAAGATTTAACAGTATGTTAATATCTTTTATTTTTTTTATATATTTCGTTCTAGCACGTTTTTTTATGTCGTGGGAAGGAAATACGTAATCGCTACTTTCATATAAAGAGTGAAAAGAACATTTTTTTTTTCTCAACTCGAATATATGGGAGCCTCAAAATTAGAAAATTGAATATCTGAAATTTCGATGTCTACGATTTCTTTTTAAAAGATTTTGTATTATGTTGAGCTATTTAAAATAGTTGGTCCATAAAGTGTTACGTAGACTTGGTTTAGTCTGTGACTTTAATTTTAATAATACAGTCTTATGATGTATAATAATTTAAGATTGTACCACTTATTTTCATATAATAAATGGCATCAATTAATAAAATATAATTTCTATCTCGCAACTAATTCTAATTGGCCAATTGAACATATTGAGTGAACGGGATATTCATATAACTGAATATCTCGAATTCGAATCTCACCAACATCTTATAGGTTGAGTTTCTCATTAGGTCAAATTGGATATATGAACTAAAAACTTACTCTAGTTATAACAATTCTAATTATATGAATTCCTTATACAATCCTGAGCTAACCCTTGGCTAAATCTTGAAAATTTTAACACCATAATGCTTTTCAAATATCGATAAATTCTTTCCACGTTCAAAGAAATGAAATTTAATATCGACAAAACCGAGGCACATGAGTTGTTCTAATTCAAATTGTATATCTATCGAATTTTAATATCAAAATAGTGGATATATTTATAATTCAGTGGATCATATTTACTTATTCTTTCTTACTATCTATTAGAGGAAAAAAAAGAATGAATAAACGATTTCTTCCAAAAGCATATGATTACAAAATTTCCTAGTTCAATTACTATTTTTTGTAGTTTGCACGTGATCTATCAACTATACACATCGGACAATAGTTGCGAGTTACTCTCGTTGCAAAAAAAAAAAAGTTAATTAATGGTGCAATCCCCAACCGTGTCCCCTACCCGCTCAACGGTTACAAAAAGAATCCCAATTACACACATAAACCATTGTTTTAAGTTACCGTTGTATTCAAGAGCCCAATTCCCCACATTTCACAAAGCCCTAATTGCCATCTAAATGATTCCAAAAATTAAAATTTAAAGATTTTTTGACATAGAGATAAAAAAACGTACAAATTCGGTACTAAAGTTGTTATTATGTAAACGATCTCATTTTGATTTTCCACCTCAATATTATAATTTGTGTTGAAAATACGTATCCAATTCAGATTAGCTACATTAGTTTTCAGATGTCAATTTTTGCTTTGGTCATCAAATTGGCATGTAAGGATCGAGTACTAAATTATTTTATTGGATAAATGATGTATTTTTGGAGTTTAGCATAACATAAAATTTATAACCAACGTGTCAAACTCAAATGACTAGGGATTTTAAGATTCGCTGATTTGAATATAAGCTATACAAAAACTGCACATTGTTAGTTAGGAAATGAGGATAACATTACACCATATATAGTATGTTTAATTGCATTTTAAAGTAACAAAGTGCAATTAAAATACCACTAACTGTAACAATGTCATATTCGAATTTTTGATTTGTTGCAATTGATGTCATCTCCAATATATTTGTCACCCGAAAATCCTACTTGGATTATTAAACTTTCTAATTAATTTCCTCAAAAAATAAAAAATAAAAAAATTTAATTATTTTAACTATGTTAGAGGCCCCGATAGGTGATACTTACTGGGCCAAAGCCTGAATTTCATTATTAAGAAGCCCAAAGCAATTAAATTTGGCCCCACAACTTAATTCCGTTTGAATATGTTATTGTTTATTTATTTTTTATTTTTTTTGAACAAACATTACAAAAAATTCTAAAGGCCGCGCGACGGTGGACTTGAACCCATGATCTTTGACCCGGACATTATCCACTAGGCTAACACACGCACACTGTTTATTTATTTTTATCAAGAGTATAGTGCATTTTCTTATTATCTTTATAATATAGCCTTGTATTTGGCAGTTTTTAAAAAAATATTCGAACATTTGCTTAATCCAATTTTTACTCCTGACATTTAAAAAAAAAAGTGTCCCACAACATTTTTGAATAAGATGTGGAAATACACGTCAAAATTTTTGAAATACACGTCAAAATTTTTGAAAGTGTCACATAAGCTCAAAACGTCATTTTAGAAATTTTTTCACGAATTTTCCACATGACACCGACACGTCAAATTTCCTATGTCAAAAATGCGTCAGTTGAATATTTATGTGACTTTTATGAAATGCTATGTATAAAAATATTATTAATTAAATGTTTAGACATTTTTGAAAAATCAACTAATTATTAGGACATAAAGTGATGTTTACCATTTTTTATCATCACATGAATAGTGGCTGTGGTTTTTATTTTCTTTTCTTTGTTAAGAGAAAAAATATAGAAGCTGAGTTATTCATTAAAAATAAATAAAGTTCGAGAGGTTATCTTTTAATAATTTGATTTTATTTTAAACGTAATATCAACATACAATGATTTTGAAGATCTGGTCTGGTAATTGCTCTTACCGGAGACTCGTAGTAATTCAATATTCTTAAATATGTTGAAGTAATTTCTTTTTTTTTTAATTAAAAGACATATTGAACACGTAAATACGTCAAATAAAACACTTTTCTTAACTCATTGAAATAAAATATAAGCATACGCAAATCTTTGTACACGCGATCCAATATGATTCTTCTAGGAAAATTCTTGGTACAATAATTCACCATATTTGTCTTTCTCGTTGAAAGTGACTTAAATCCAACTCAAATTTTAAAAATTATAATAAATTTGTTCTGAATTTGGATTGGAATTTTTGAATTTCACTGTGACAGTTTTACACAAATTTTTATGTTACAATTTTTATTTAAAAAACAATTTACTCCAGAGTGTTGCATTCAAAACTTGAAGTCACGTAGTTATTTTAATTTTTTTTTTTTCATTTCTTTAGTTTTGGATTCAATTTCACTTCTTTGCAATTTCATCCATATATATTATTAAAGCTTATTTTCTATTGATATATCAAATCTTATTATTTTCGACAGACATGCATTATAGTGCTTGTTGGGACGTACGTTTTGATTATTAACTGTCATATTATTTTAATTATCATAGATATTATTGAGTACAACACTTAGCCGAACCTTTTAATAGAATTGTAAAGACTTGTCCCTAAAATTATGGTCTGATTTTTTAGACGAGTTTCAAAAATAATATAATCTTCAAAATATTTGTAACAAAACATGAGCTTTGGACAAAGATTCAAAGTTTGCATGAGACACTCATGGAACAATCACTCAAAAGTTCAAATATGAGCTTCTTATAATTTTCAAGAGTATTTCTATCGTGTTGAGTCCCATTTTCGTTTTGGAAAATATCTCTAGTATCATATTTATAAATTTTGTCCAAATATCAGAATTTTTGAAATTTTTTATTAGAGATTATACTATTTTTGGAAAATGTATTGCTTGGTGTACATAGGCTTATGTGGTCAATACATCCATTTAAATAACTAAAAATTACTACATTACATCTATTTAAATAACTGAAAATATATTTGTTTTGTACTTACTGCTAATTCGACAACAAAAATGTAAGTACGAATTGTCAAATCAAACCATTTCTGAATGAAACTCTTCATGTCGACGCTTATAATTAGACAACAAAAATGTTAAGCCAGAATTGTCAAATCAACCCATCTATGAAAATAAAAACTCTTATCAAAACTTAGATTTCATTTTTTTCGTTTCATCAGAAGAATATATATTTTTTGCTAATAATACTTTTCAGGATTTTGTTTGTAAGAGTTGAGTCGAATAACGTAATCGTTGACCAGTCTGACCGTGAAATTATCTCACACAAATTTTTGTGTAAGGCACAAATCTTAGCTAGAATGTCAACTGTATTCTATAATTTGTAAGAAAAATCATTTTCAACTAGGTTAAAAGCCTAATTATCTTGAATTTGAGCTAGGTTTTTTTGTTTTGAGTTGGAGGAATGGAGTGCGATGATTGAATTCTAAACCTCTCGATCACTTCATATATGAGAAGTTCATCGTTGAATGTTTTCGTAGTGGCTGTGTTTCTTTATGAGTTAATTAAATACTTTCCCATCTTTACTTCCCCCGTCCCACTCATATTGTCTTCCGTTATAAATAAGGAAAAAATTAACCCTTCAAAAGTGATGGGACCCACTCATTTTCTATCTTTTTACCCTTATTCTTAACCTTTGTGCCGAACAGTAACAAGACAATATGAGTGGGACAGAGGGAGTATTATCATCCACACGTTCGAGTTCCAAGATCAATTCATACATCAACAATGACATTTTATTAATTATACATATGATGTTATTAATTATGATAATATGTCATAATTTAAAACTTGAATTAATGTAGAATATCATAAATTGCTCCAATCAATGCCTTTAGATCACCCAACGGTCTTTGTGCTAGCATTTAATATACTATGTCCCTCGTGTATCTTTATTATTCCCCCTCCAAATATACGTGAGAGATTCTAGTGGACCAAATATTTAGGACCGATCATTATAATGGATGCAAGATAAAGTAAATAAAATATATGTGAAGGTACCATAAAGTCAGAAAATAAATCATGAAGAGTAAAAACATATGTCCATTTACCACAATTTAAGAATATAAATCATTCATTCTAAAATATATATATATATAAATCATTCCTAGTTTCACAAGATTCAATCTATATAATCTTACCACTCCTAATTAGTGGCTCCAACCGTCAAAATTCGTGTACTAATAGTCAGTAAATTTACTTTTTTACTCTTAGTTATTGCATATAAACTAAACAAGTAAAATTTTTTACCTTGAGTATAAGGGTAGATTTAGTAAGTTGACATCATTTTTGTATAAAGTTCTGAAATATACTAACACTTAAAATAATTTTATTTTTAAAGTAGGATACTCATTAGGGGACGTAGGGAACATGAGTGAGGTTGATCTTACCGTGCAGGAACTTAATATTTTAAACCCTCAGTCCCGTTATTCTTGTCTCTTTTCTTTTTGGCACGGGTATTAAGGAGAATGGTGTTTAAAGGGTAAAAAGATAGAAAGTGGTGGAGTCCACAACTTTTTGTGAGAGAAGCATATTTTCTTATATGGAAATAGGACACGAATAACGGGACAGCCCAAAAAAGAATACAAGACAAGAATAATGGGACGGAGGGAGTAACTTTTTTTTTCGGAAAATATTTTAATATTTTAATTAGAGTGTAAAAATATAAGTGTCACTTTTCTTCAGATAATTGTTACTTTTCATTCGATCAAATTGTGCGCGGTCAATCGCGCCCAAATTTTTGTAATGTATACAAGGCTCGTTTGTTACATTGTATGTGATAAAGTACGATATGTTTTATCGAAATGTTTATGATGTTTGGTAGGATATATTAAAATATATGTAACATATACTATAAATTATAGTAGGAGTTGGAAATTACATTAAAGCAAGAAGGGTGAGTTAGGACATCTCCAACCCATCTCTATATCTTCACATATCTCCAAATCTGGAGCAATTCTTTCTCCAGTCCAGCACCAAAATCATGCTCTATTATACAGATTTGAATAGTATTGCTCCAAACTTGGAGCAACACTATTCATTGCTCTATTCTTTTTGCAATTAATTTTATTATTATAATTATTATTCCTTGTTATATTTATTATTTTTTGTGTTCTTTAATTATTTTGTTCCAAAATATTATAATTATATTTCTAAACATATTATACCAACATTAAAATTACATAAAATTATTTAAAAAATACATTCAAATAAAATACAAGATAAACAAAAAAAATAAAAAAAATACAATTACATAATAAAAGCATAAACACAAAGTCGATACATTTAATTTCTAATAAAGGCCATCTCCGGAACTAATTTCTAATAAAGGCCATCTTCGGAACGTCTCACCCCATCTGAAAATAAATTTTGAAACATATCAGTTGGCTTATTTGGCTTGTTACCGCTTTCGAATAATATCTTGTTGCTCTGATCGGAAGTAATCACATGTTTCAGGATCATTAACCGTGACTAAAAGTAGAATATTCTATTTTTGTGTAAAAATATAAAGTAGACTGCTGAAAATGACTTACTAATTTTGCTGTATTTTTTATGCTGAAATTGTTTTTTAGTGCGAACTGCTGGAGATGGCCTTAGCGTATAACCATTGTTAGTGTCCAAGATTTGCAGGTCACTTTCACAACCGAACACTGGTTTAGTTTAGTTTAGCTTCGCACCAACATTTCATTTCTACACACTTTCTATATCAAACCTCGCACCGTAAAATTCATCACAATCGCCACCGTGAAGCTGAAATCTTGTGTGAAACCCTTGTTGCAGGATTACACTCTCACTCCTCCCTCTCTCTCCTCTTTCTTCCCACGAAATTCCACCCTTCAATTTTGCTTTTTCCCCTTTCAAATTTATGTAATCCGGTCTTTTTCTTGGTATTTTCCCTGAAATTTCCAATCTTTACCCCAAAAGTGCATCTGGGCTCCTTTTTAATCCAAGATTCTCGGTTGTTTTCCCCGAAATACCAACAAATTTCTGATTTTTCTGCGAAATTGAATTGGATTCTGCCCCAAATGAAGGTCCACCCGGTCCCCGGAAAACGCAACATCACTCTGCGATACGACATCGCATCGGTGCTAGCGCAGGCGAGCATCTGCCGGCAGAAGAAGCTGCGGAGGCTGCCGCACATCTTCGCGAAGGTTCTGGAACTTCCTTTGCACTCGGACGCCGACGTTCTGGTCGCAGAGACACCGGACTCCCTCATCTTCACGGCGGCCGCCGACGGAATCGGCGGCGACGTCAGAGCCGACGCGGTGGAGATCTACCCTGGGGTTACCAAGATTGTTATAAGGGGGAATGGAGTGGTTGATGTTTCTGGGACTGAATTGGAGCTCGATTTGTGGCGGTTTCGGCTGCCGGCTTCGATGCGGCCGGAGCTAGCCTCGGCGGCGTATGAAGACGGCGAGCTGGTGGTGACGGTGCCGAAAGGGGCGGAGGAGGAGGATGGTGGCGCGCTGGAGGAGGATGTTGGAGATATTGGAGGTGGGAGGTTTGTTTTTGTACAGTAAAGAAGGGAATTACTTTTACCTTATCTTAGTTCCACTTTTTACTTTCGGAATTTACCTGGTTTATGTTGAAATGCACAAGCTTATGTTTTTTTCTTATTAATGAAGTGAAGAATATTGAAAAAGAATGAAATGAATATGTGCGTTGTGCTTGCTTATGTTCTTGCATCATTCTTATCATGATTAGTTTGTGAGATTCATCGAGCTTGTGGGTTTTTTTAATTAAGTGGAGATATTGAAAGAGAATGAAGTGAATGTGGGTGATGTGCTTGGTTATGTTCTTGCATCATTCTTATTATGATTAGTTTGTGAGATTCGTCGAGCTTGTGGTTTTTTTAATTAAGTGGAGATATTGAAAGAGAATGAAGTGAATGTGGGTGATGTGCTTGGTTATGTTCTTGCATCATTCTTATCACGATTTGTTTGTGAGATTCGTCGAGCTTGTGGTTTTTTTTTTAATTAAGTGGAGATATTGAAAGAGAATGAAGTGAATGTGGGTGATGTGCTTGGTTATGTTCTTGCACCATTCTTATTATGATTAGTTTGTGAGATTCGTTGAGCTTTTGGTTTTTTTAACGAAGTGGAGATATTGAAAGAGAATGAAGTGAATGTGTGTGCTGTGTTTGGTTATGTTCTTGCATCATTCTTATTATGATTAGTTTGTGGAATTTGTCGAGCTAATGAAGTGAAGGATATTGAAAGTTAATGAAGTGTGTGTGTTGTGCTTGGTTATGTACTTGCATCATTCTGATTATGTCTGTGAAATTCGTAGTAGTATAGATAGACTGATATTAAGTGGAATGGTCATTGATATGATTGTTTGAACTTGAGTAAATCTTGTTGTCCCTAGAGTTCATTATGTTCTTGGATTTTTGACTGTGGAAGGTTAGATAAAGTGTAAAGCTGAGCTTTAATTTTACGTTGGTGTATTCAAACTGCATAAGCTTCATGTTTTTGGCTGTTATTTCGGGATGGCTATGTCTTGCTTGTGTCTTTGTAGAGGATTTAGTATGTCAGAACGTAGCAATGGTTGTCTTTGGTTTCTATGATGCCATAGATTGCGGATTTTACAGCTGCAAAGACGTGATTCCTTTTGAGTCTTGAGTATCAATTCTGTTGTGTAACTCTTCGTTAATTCATGGCGGTCATTTGTCATCTGGTGACTGCATGATTCGCCAGTCGTATTGTTCTATGAGATGTTGGGATTTGAATCCCGAGCCTGCTAATCTTAAGAATTCCATTTTATTGAGCCTTCTTTGTATGCCTATGCCTTTGTGTGAGATCGGGATAGCTCAGCTGGTAGATCTAATGACTGAAACCCGTTAAACTCTGGTTCCTGTACAAATAATCCTTGGTTTCTTGTATAACTATAATTAATTGATATGAACCCATCTATAGTACTGGGCAAAGTTTGGTCTTGCTTGAATCAGCTGTGCTTACGTCCGGTAGTTGTCACGTTGCAGTTGCTCGTAGGTCGGAGTTATGATAATCGAACTCAGATGCCATTCTAGTTTATGTGCCTAATTTCCCTTCTAATTTCCTCTCTCTCTCTCTCTCTCTCTCTGGTCTTAACATGTTCCTGGGAAAGATCCTGTGTTTGTTGAACGATGTTTTTGTTTTGTGAATGTGTTGTCTTAATCTTTGGAGAAGTTGATGATAGGGTGTGGGGTCTTGAATTTGCCCCTTTTCTGCTTATCTTTTGTCCTTTGTCTATTTTTGTGGCCTATCATTGTTGTATGATTTTACGAAAGATTGCGTAACGCAGTTATAAAAGCACACGCACACATGACTCGAATTCCGACCTAAAAGTTGGAGGGGAAATGTCTTACCACCCGAGGTGCGCCTAAAATTGTGTGCAATAGCATATATGTATTGATGGTGTTTCCTATTACAATCCCTCCGTCCCTGGATAAATATCTTTGAAATAGAACTTGGTCCTCGATAAGAGTCATATTTCGTAATTTTATAAAGCAATGGTATTAAACTTCACAATTTGCTCTTGTTCTTAATACAAATTCTTTAGTTGTTTGGTTTTCATGCAACAATTAAAAATAAAAAGAGTAAATTTATATATTTTCTTGGTATAAGAGTTT
This sequence comes from Agastache rugosa, assembly GCA_031470985.1. Classification (NCBI taxonomy): domain Eukaryota; kingdom Viridiplantae; phylum Streptophyta; class Magnoliopsida; order Lamiales; family Lamiaceae; genus Agastache; species Agastache rugosa. The sequence goes on along the minus strand of CM062608.1, from coordinate 21,573,253 downwards.
TGATGGCATGAGATACTTATTTTGAGAGGAAGGGCGTGATTGTGTGCATAAGCAATTAAGCATAGTGGAATACCAGATGAAAACTAACATATATTTTTATGAGCCACCTAAAATTATAATTAAAAATTCAAACTACCATAAAAACTAACAAAAAATTCAAAAATAAAATTTCCAGCCACGGAAAGATTCTGTGGCTTATTGGACGCTTACATGAATTTTAACATAAATATATTTAAAATAAGTTGCTATCAAAAGAACACCGTTCTCATAGCTAAAATTCAAACATAATAACATATTTTTACGAGCCACGTAATCTTCAGATGACTAAAAGTTGAACTTTGAGATATATTTTATTAATTTTATGAAATTTCAAATAGTTAATATAAATATGTATAGTTTAGAATATTTTCGTTAAATCAATAATTCAGATATTTAATTATAATCATAATACAGTATAACCTCCTTAAATTAATACTCGATAAATTAATAACCTCTCTAAAATAATAATTTTCTCCGGTCCCGATAGTATTACTGTCCTTTAAATTTTAACTCGATAAATTAATAACCTCTCCAAGATAATAATTTTCTCCAATCCCGACGGTATTAATTTATAGAGATTCTACTGAAGATATCTTCAGGTCATTTCCTTTAGAATTTAGAAAAAGTAAAAAAAGAGGATTTTAAAGCCATGAAAAACCTCCAAGTGTAAGTTGCTGTGTTGCCGACGTGTACCCTTCATGCCAACGCAGCCGCCGCCGCCTCACCACCGCGCGCCACCGCGCATGGCTCCTCACTCCCCCATGCAAACTTTATTCGCAAATTCTGAGATCAAATCAACCTATATATTAGTTCGTCCATTTCAATGCGTGAAACACACAACTACAAAAATCTGAAAAAACAAATTGATTTCCTTTAGTTTGAACAAATATAATGAGTCAAGAACAGCCGCACAGGTCGCCGGAGCCCGTCAAGTACGGCGACGTCTTCAACGTCTCCGGCCAACTGGCTTCGCAACCCATCAAGCCACAAGATGCCGCCACCCTGCAGGCGGCGGAGACCGCCGTCTACGGCCAGACCATCAAGGGTGGCCCGGCGGCGGTCATGCAATCAGCCGCCGACTTCAACGAACGGCGGGGCGTGGTTGGCCACGGCGACATCACCGACGCCGTCAAAGACCGTGGCGCCACCATCGCCGAAGCCGAAGTCGGCGGCTATCATATCATCTCTGAAGCTGTTGGCGGACAAGTAAGTACGATTTCTGATTTCATTCAATAATTATAGATTTTTTTTTTGAAATAAAGATTAAAATTCTCTAATCTACTCTTTTGAAGATTTGTAAATGTTTATAAATAGATTAAAATTCTCTAGTTTACATTAATCAAAGATTATAACAAAATTAGAAGTTACGCTTGTCTATTTCTTGATAAGATAATATGATAATATCTTATTTTTCATTAAAATTTGGTAATATCTTAATTTTCTACTTAAAATTAACGAAAATTTGAGGGAACGCTTGCACATTTTCTGGTAGTATCTAATTTATTTTCTACTTAAAATTAACAAAAAAAATGGAAGTGACGCTAGGCTTGCACATTTTCTGATAATATCTTATTCAATACTTATAAAATTTCTATACGATTCTTCGATAGTACCTTTTTTCTATTTAAATATTTTAATACGAATATTTATATTGTGAATTGTTAAGCCAAGCTAATCAAGTTATTTTTTCAAACCATTATAAATTGCGATTGTTACTAAAATGAAAAATTAAATTTTCATAAATTTAAGAAAATTTATGTGTTATACACGCCGAAATAATAGTGTTTGTTCACATAATAATAGTGGATTCAGGAGATTAAAATGAAAAATAATATAGAAACCAAACTTTGCTCATGTCTATATCTACTAGTATCAATTTATGAAGGAAGAAATCTAGATCATAAAAAAAAAGCCATAGATTTAATCTTGTTCATAAATTATTCAGGTTGTGGGGCAATACGGTCTGCCGATCGATATGGAAACCGATCAGCCTAAATCGGCGGCGGCGGCGGCGGCCGGCGAGGACCCGGTCACGATCGGAGAGGCGCTAGAGGCAACAGCCCTCTCCGTCGGAGAAAAACCGATCGATCAGAGTGACGCCGCCGCCATACAGGCGGCCGAGGTCCGTGCCACGGGCCTCGGCCACCTCGTGGCCGGCGGCGTCGGGGCAGTTGCCCAATCTGCCGTTGCATACAACATGCAGACCACGAGGGATGAGGAGAAGGCCACGCTCGCCGATGTTCTAACCGTAAATCAAATTTATCAAATTCTGAAATTTAATTAATTATTTACATCTTTTTCGAATTTCATTATTTTGATTTATGTTTGATTTTGTAGGATGCGACCGACAAACTGGTGGGGGATAAGCCGGCGACGAGGGAAGACGCGGAGGGGGTGATTTATGCGGAGATTAGGAACAAGGAGGATTTCACGGCGAACCCCGGCGGCGTCGCGGCAGCGGTGTCGGCGGCGGCGAGGCTTAATCAGCAGAAGTGAGGAAGGCTTAGACAAGAAGCATCTTTTGTATGTACATATGAATATGATGCATGCTTGATAGTGTTGTACGCACGCTTTTTGCTCCTTATCAATGTACAAGTGCGTTTGTGGCTTTCTAATCTAAAATTTGCAGCCTAAAATGGAAAATTTTTGGTCAAAATCTCAAGTTTTATGTATCGTTGAACAATGAAGGTATTACATACTATATTGGGCTCGTTTCATACTTCGTATTAGATCATGTTTGATATGTTTGATCGAGATATCTTATAAATATAAAGAATTTATATTCCATTTGCTATTTGCTATGATGTATTAAATTCTCTGCAACACAGTAATTTATTATTATAATTAGTTGCAGTATTATTTATACTACCTCATAGTTTGTATACATAACAATACGAGTTTGAATTTTATAAAGTGTCGTATACTTTGTATCAAACAAGATATTAGGGTGTTATAGACATATTATATATCCTAATTACCCCTATCAAACGGCGGGTAAATAGGAACGTATATATAATTAACTTAGTCTAATATCAAGGAAATTAAGTATGTGTAAATATTAAAAATTGTTCTTTTTCAAAAATACTGGCTTAGTTTTATATCAGGCTGTTAAGGAAAAAGGAAAATTAAGTATGTATTAACAATTAATAACAGCTAGAAAATAATAGTTAAATACACGGATCGTTTTAAAAAAAATTAAATACACGAATTATATAATTTTTCACTGTTATATACTTAGGTTGTGTTCGTTTTTAATCCCCTCTAAATGGAGGGATATAATGAGATATAAATTTATTTCGAATACTTGGAACCACAAGTTTTACATCTTGTTTGGTAGGAACAATAATATTTATCCTTATATGCTTTAAGGGAACTATATTTTTTATATTATCCTTATATGCTTAAGGGAACTATATTTTATATATCTTGTTCACTTTGTTTGTTCACTTTGTGTAAGCAATTGATGGATAAAAGAAGAATTTGTGTATGCAATTAATGGATAAAAGAAGAAATATCTAAAATATGGTATATAATTACCACTTTATTTCTTAGGTACGAAATAATAGCTTAAGCAGGGATAATGGGTTGCCAAAACCAGAACTTCCAACACGCCATAAAGTTTAATAAAAAGTAGAAACAGTAAATTCTCTCTTTCATTTAATTATTTTCAACATCACAAAATACATCATTTTGAATCTAATATCAAGCTCAATTTTAATTCTTTTTGCTGAAATTCAATTCAAAGAAAGGCATGCAACATGAGTTTGCAATCGCCAAAAATCAAGGTCCAGAACACAACTGATAATAATTCAATTGTTCAGATATTTTATTGTAAATTATTTATGATTTTGGCATTTAAGTGTAATTTTCACTGAAAAAGTACTAAAATAAACGAAATACAATCATCAAGTTCACAGTATTAACCACATGCAGAGATTTATCGAAAGCAGAGTTGAATTACCGATGATGAAAGAGAAACATAACGAAACATAACACAAATATTAGAAAATCAAGGCACAAATTCTATCGAATCGTCGTTCCCTAACCAAAATGCGCATTCCACATGACAAAACTGAAGTATCCGAAATTCGAATAAAGAACATTAACCATAACAAACTCAGAATATATATGTGATGAGATAGTAAAATAAGCTTCTTATCGCTTCTTGGAGACACCAACAGTCTTACCCCTGCGACCGGTCGTCTTGGTGTGCTGACCACGCACACGAAGACCCCAGTAGTGACGGAGACCACGGTGATTCCTGAGGGTATCACAGAAACAAAAATGTCAGATAAAAGAACGATGGATAATGAAAAAAAACTAGTGGCTGTATGTAAAATCTAACCTGATCTTCTTCAAACGCTCAAGATCGTCCCTAAGCTTCATGTCCAAGGCGTTGGATGTAACTTGAGAGAACTTTCCGTCCTTGTAATCCTTCTTCCTGTTCAGGAACCAGTCTGGGATCTTGAATTGACGAGGATTTGCCACGATCACCATCAAGCTATCTATCTCAGCGTTGGAAAGCTCACCAGCCCTGTACAAATTATATCAAACAATTTTATACAAATTCCAACACGAGCGAAATCCCAAAATATTCAGCTACGGAGAATTATAAAGATTGGAGTAAGAGATTTCTTTAAAAATGGAAAATATAAATTATACCAGCCAAGTTAAGTGTCCCAACCCATTATACGAAAGCATCCGTTACAATCCATTGAAGAACCATAAAATTTAAATTATGAGAACCAGCTGACAAGATTAAACCAATACATATAGTTTCCCCAAGGATAATCTACAAAAGTAATGTAGTTCACATAAAGAAACTTCCAAAACCCATTATATGAACATGAACATGCAATTAAATGAAGAGACATAATGCTTCATACATACAAACCTACATGCAATAAAGAGAAGAACCATAAAAATTCACAGATGAAAACCGGTTCGACATAAAAAGAACAATACCTAGACCTTTTCTAGAATAACTCACAAAAGTAATGTAGATAACAGAAATTAACTTCCTTGAAAGTTGGAAAAATAAACTTAACAGCAAGGTAAACAAATACATGTATGCAATAAATTGAAGAACCATCAAATTTAATAAATGAAAACCAGTTAACATAAAAGCACAAACAAAAACTAGTTTTGTGTGGATGCAAGACTAACCGAGATCGTTTGTATTACAAACTAGTATAACTATTCTCAGCTGAATTGAACAAAATGATATAAAAACTGACCAAATCTTAACGAATATCATTTTTATTCCATCCAAATAAAACTTCTACTTTGAGCAGAATTGAGCAAAAATATAGAAATACTAGCCAAATATGATAATGTGCAATATATCAATTTTAGAACTATGAAGGTTGATAGAAACAAAGAGTAAAAACGCTAACAAGAGAATGCACTGATCCACACATAAATATAAATTTTACATCAAAAAGTCAAATTATAAATTACTCAAGATAAATCTAAGAATTATACGAAAATCAGTTCAAAATTGAAGACTTTTCCTCGGAAAGCTAAAATATAGGTCCAATTAGCTGAAAAAAAACAACACATAATAAAACATTGATTATCTAACACAACCTACGCAAAAGAAGAGAACAAAAACAGTACTCGATAACTCGTGTAGCAAGTGACACCAGTGAATCAGATAAGATCAGAAACAAAATAAATGACGATGATAAATGCACACTAAACAGAGAGAGAGGTAGAGAGAGAAGCAAACCTCTTGTTCATGTCGACATCAGCCTTCTTACAGACAATGTTGGCGAAACGGCGGCCAATACCCTTAATCGAGGTCATGGCGAACATAATCTTCTGCTTGCCATCGACGTTGGTATTCTGCACACGCAGAATGTGCTGAAACTCCTCGTTTGCAACAAGCGACTGCAAAATCACATATTTGAACATTTATCACAAAAAACATATGAATCAATCAATCAATCAATTATTGGATAATAACATATCGGAGAAATCAAACGGAAAAACGGCGAGAATTTTACGGCGACCCACCATTGCTCTAGCCTCTAGGGTTCTCTGCGCCGGCGACTCTCTCGTGAAAGAAATTCTAAAACCCTAAAGCGTATTCCATTTACCGCTAATTTATATCAACCCTAAGCTCATAAGTTGGGCCGATAGATAAAATGGGCCTTAAACGAACCTGAGGCCCATAAGTATGGGCCAGTTTGAGGAAATAGGAAATAATGAATCCGGCAAATATAAAATTTCTAACATGACGATTCATTATCAATCTCAATCTTTAAAAAATATCAATTCGATGCATAATTCATTCAATTTGAATCAAATCTAAATTTGGGTACATGAAAAATGATAGTTAAATCAGAATTTCGGACATGTTCTAGTATACTAATAGGATTCGACATTGAAAATCTTTTTTCAAGTGCTCGAAATTCGATTTGATTGTAGATTTGATACAGATCAAGTATGTTAAGTATTATATTAATATTCTTTAAAAATTGGGAGGCACTTTCATGGATTAAACAGAGCGGTCTAACTAGAGTGGTGTTCGAGTCAGATAGCAAAATTGTATGCGATGTTGTTAGTGTCGATGACTCCAAGTTGGGAGCAATAGTTCTAATTGTCATAGTATATTAAATTCAAGTAATGGTTATCGCATTAAACATGTTAGTAGAATAGCTAATATGATAGCACATAAATTGGCTAAATTGAATTCTTTTTTATGCTTATGTTTAGAATAAACATCCAACTATTGTTGAGTCTTTCCCATGTCTCATGTCTTTGTTTGTAATTAATAGAATACCGCTTTTCTCAAAAATAAAATTAACGTCTTGCAATATGAAATTTAGGTCGAAATATGAATTGGAGGACTGATGTTTTGACCTCACTCTACAAAAATACGAAATTTGAGGTTAAAACTCATAAGATATACATATTTTTACATTACAAAAATTACAATTAGTAAAAGGTTTTAATTCTAATATAAATGAACATAGAAAATTGGATTCACAAATCACAATGGATAACAATAATTTCTAAAAAAGATAAACAAATATTAAACAATGTAAACCAAAATAACGATTCAGAAACAAATTATAGTAAAGCTTTATATAAAGGACTATAACAAAAAGTATTAAAATACTAAAACAAGCTTATGAAATTGCAACTTCAAATATACGCAAGCCAACCAAATTGTATACAAACCTCAACTCATCAAAAAAACGATTTAACAAATTTAGAAGTCTTGAAGCAATTCAAAGTAAGACATAATAATCTCAGATAGACAATTAAAATTGATTTAACACAGCTTCAGACATGAACCATAACCGCCACAAAATTTTGTGCCACTTTAATCAAGAAAAGGTTCTTAAACTAAACATCACAAAAACTAATGCCCTCATGATAATCTTCAAGATTGCAATACCAAAATACATAGAATCCTAAAAAACTTATTTCTTCTTTCCAGCCTTGGCAGCATCTCCAGCCTTGGTCTGCAAAAAGTTGTTGTATAATGGTTAGCATAATGAGTGGATCATATTTAGAGCATGTCCGATGGAAGAGGATCGAGAGTTTGTCAAAGGACAATCATACCTTCTTGACACCGCGGATCTTCTTGGCTCTGTTCTTGCGTTCCTTCATCTGCTTCCTAGACTTCTCAATCTTGGTATCGAGGCCATTCTGTAATCCAGAAGTAGGAAAAAGTTAGACATTAATCATTTCCAGTATAAACAACGAAACTAACAGACTGATAAACTTCCATCATTCAATCAATGTGTATTTGAAAATTCAGAATGTACAAGTTAGAACATGGAAAACCCCTCTGAAAATATGAAAGAAATTTACTTTCTATGAGAAATGTATTGAAACAATAAAGATTTGGAATGGTGATACATATAAACAAAACATACGAGCTATGACGAACTTTATACCATTGCATCTCAGTACTACTTATATATATGGATAATGGAAACATGTAAATCGTTATAGGAACTCATTGCAATAACAGATTTACAATTCAACGAAAACCAAAAAAACATAATGCTAAACACCTATTAGATAGTACAAGAATCATTATATAGCCTAGATGACAATGGGAACACATCATAAAAAAAACTCTGAAAACAATATAAGGAAAAATACAAGAACAGCTCAATAAAAATAGAGAAATTACCCTGATTAGCCTGTATTTTGGCTCAAATTTCTTAGCATTTTCTACGGAGTCGTAAATCAAGCCAAAGCCAGTCGACTTGCCACCACCGAAGTGAGTTCTGAACTTGAACACGAAGATGGCATTCGGATCTTTAACCTCATACATTCTAGACAACTTCTCCTTCAGCTCAGCCTTCAATAAAACAGAATACAATAAGACAAAGAAACAATCTTCCAACAAACTATCATTTATTTTCAACGAGCTGACTTTTGTTATGAATCCCATGACTTCTCATGTTCCCAAAACATACTCGTAGCCGCATTAACACAGGAATTTGAATTTAAACATAATTTCTAACTGAGGAATTTCTACAGTTTTCTCACATACAAACATCCGTCAAAATAACTGATTCTCAAATTATCCGGCGCAAGACAACCAAACTAGACTAATACAAGCTAATTACCATTAATAACACTAAAAAACTCTAATTTAACAGCACAAAAAATTTTCTAAACTAAATCATTAAAAAAAACAACATTAGGGTAAAAACACAATTTAAACAGAAAAATCAGACCTTGGAAACATTAGGTCTTCCTGGATGCAACACATCGATGATGAATTGCTTCCTCGAGAGGAGGCGATTGGTCATGAACTTCCTTGTTCTGATTGTCACTGCCTTGTCCGCCATTTTTCTGCAAAATATTACCGAAAAAATTCGAATAAATCTCGCAATAAGTCGTAAGAGAGTGAAAATCCGAGGCGGAGAAACGGAGTGGATTGAGAGAATTACGGTGTCGTTTAAGCAGATTCACGCACGCCGTGCTTCGCCGCTGAGTTGAAGGTATTTCTGCGCGATGGCGTTTTTTGCGAAGAGAAGAGGCTTTAACCTTAATGCTAGGGTTTTGTAGTTGATAAAGATTTTTTTATGGGCTTTTATGGGCCGATTGTAAAGCCCAATGATTTTCTTCTCTCACTTGCTCTCTCTATGAGTGAGATTCTAAATTTCCAACTCATATTTTCATTTTGCTTTCATAATGATAATAATATTTCATGGGTTAACTAGAGAGTTAATTCATGGCCTAAACTTTATACTCATGTTAAGATTATAATTTGAACTTACAAAATAGCTTGAATTTTAGTTTGTTATTCATTTTAAGGTACGAGAGCTAAAATCTGAAGACATGAGATTGACTTGAATTACTTGAGTAATTGTTTAGTCTAGCGTGGTCATTCGAATTATGAGCTTTTCTCATGCACTGTTATTTATAATTTATCTTACAATTACAGTTTACATGCTATTACACGTGAACGTAATTTACTCAATGTGAATATCGAATAACGGCTGCACACAATCATTGTCATGGAAAAACACCTTATAAACCCCACTTTATAGAATTAATATAATAGTGGTACGTGCGATGCACGTAATATTGATAGATTTTAATAATATATATGTCAAACATAAAATAATTATATGATAATAGATACTAATAATAAAATACTATAATAAGGGTATAATAGGCAAATCAAATTTTTGTAAATAAGACTCTTTTATAATAGAATATATATATATAAATTGAAGAATAGGGTTCTGTTGTAATCTTTTAAAGTTTGCACTAAATATCGACCTGAATTTCACCACTCAATTGAGTACATGGAGTCGAATAATCATTATGTGCAGTAAAAATAACGGTTGCAAGGCCCACGATAGTGTAAAAAAAAGTAATTAATTAATATTACTCCCTCCGTCCCGTTGAAATTGTCCCCTTACTGTTCGGCACAGTTATTAAGGAGAAAGGTAAAAAGAGATAATTGAAGGGTTAATTATTTCTTTTTTGGGAAAAGAAGACAATTTAAATGGGACATCAAAAAAGGAAAGGAGGACAATTTCAATAGGACGGAGGAAGTATTATTTTTGTGTTTTTTTTTGCCTCACATATAATTTCACAATGAAAAAATAACCGTGGTATGAAGTTGAAAAAAAAAAAACAAAAAGCTAAGTGTTCAATTAAAATTAGTCTATTTTTGTAAGAAATAATTAACCATATGAATATGAAACATTTGAGTTGATAGATTTGAATGTTTAATAAAGCGCTACAATTTAGTTCAATGGCACAAAAAATTTAACAATTTGAACAATCGAAGATGATATCTCTACTTCAATGCCACTCTCCCATTTTCCTCAACATATCTTCCTCCTTTTCTTCTCCACAAAATAAACCCCAAATTCCACCAATTTCATATTCAAATTCCAAGAATTCCCACATAATCAGAACCCAAACAACCCTCAGGAAGAGCAAATTTGGCGATGGAGTCGACCCAGTTCAGGAACCGTCTTTCTTCGACGAAAACGGCGTCGTTAAGGACATGGATGGCTATCTCAATTATCTCTCCCTCGAGTATGAATCCGTTTGGGACACCAAGCCTTCTTGGTAAACCCTAATTTATCCATTTTCTCTCATTATTCTAAATTACCTTTTTTTAATAACTTTTTAATTGATTATCCGATTCATGTTAATCTTGGTATTTGGTAGCTTATTCTGCAACTGGTTTTGGTAGTCTTGATTTTCTTTGAAATATTGCAATATTTCATCTATAATTAGTGAAAAAATGGCATGAATTTTATATAGATTGACTTAGTAATAGATAATATGAAGCATTCATGTCCTCCCTCTGTGTTTGAGCAAAATTTGTGTTAATGTTGCTATCAAATTGAGCTATTGCAATCACAAGTAGGGCTGTAAACAAACCGAGCCAAGCGGAGTTGAGCACGTTGAAGGCTCGTTTAATTGTTTGAGCTCGAGCTCGTTAACTAAAAAAAATATAAATTGAGTTCTATTTAATAAGTAATTTAAAATAAAAGATATTGCTAAGCTCGTTTAGGTGGCTTGTGAACATGTTCAAAAATATGCTCGTTTATGGGATTCGTGAACATACCTAATTAGGCTTGAGCTCGAACATGTTCCCGAGCCTCCCGAGTTGAGCACAATCAGTCTTGAGCTTGGGTCGGAAAAATTGTTGAGCTCTCGATTCGAGGCTCGATCTCAGCTTGTTGAGCTATTTATTTGAGCAAAATTTGTTTTATAATTGCTATAAAGTTGAGCTATTGTAAATTTTAATCATGGTAGAGATGATTCATTGACGGACTGTTCTGGCACATTTTCAAGGGATGGTTGATGAACACTTAGTAGAAACGATATGAGAGATTTAATTGGCTATGAATATGCAACTATTTTTTATCTTTGGTGAAGGAAGATTTGCTTATATCCTTCATCACTCGTAGAAAACTAATGAGACGGAAACTATGGATTACAGAAGCCAATGTCTCGTGTTGCCATGAAATAAATATCTTGATGTTCTTATGATATGTTGAGTGTCATTATAGGTTTTGTTATATCTATGTGAGAAATACTACTGAACTACAATGCTCGTAGTGTGGGAGCCTTTAAAATGTTCTATGATAAATTGGTGTGAATTGGATCAACTGAGAAATTTATGATATTTGATTGAGTTCGGTATTTTTCATTCATGCAACAGTCATGGCTACTGAGTGAAGGAATCTGAGCTTGTTAGACTGTCTTAACATAATTTTCTTTATTAGCACTGACTGCATATGTATATCAATTAGGCTCCCGATTTGTTGACATTGAAAATCCTATTTTCTATCGACTTCTTTCAGGTGCCAGCCGTGGACTATCCTATTAACCGGAAGTGGAATAATAACGGGAAGCTGGCTCATTTTGAACTCGATTATTGTTACTTCAATCGTAGCGATCTTTATCAGTTTGTGGTGGTACATATTTCTCTATTCCTATCCAAAGGTATCCATACTCATATTTTCCTTTCCATATTTCTCTTCATTAGCATCAATTTAATTTTCGACTCCACCAAAAGAACAAGACTGCACTATCAGTACGATTGGGACTACTGAAGCTTATATGTTCTTTGTTTGATCGATCTATCAACATTACTAAAGGAAGCTCGTTTCGTTCTTTCTCCTCAGGAATATTCAAATATGATCGCAGATCGAAAAAAGAAGGTTGTAAGTGGTCAGGAAGACACATATGGGATGAAAAAAGGGCGACAGAGCTAAGGGATTACCTAATTTTATTGCAAAATACTAACTATTTTCAGGTGATTATTTATGTTAGTAGATTTTTCGGATTGAGTTAATAGGTTTTCTCGAATCCTTTGTGATGGAATTCATTTAATTTGAAATGCCTGAATATAGTTGCCAACTAGTTTATTGTGTTAAATTATGTTGTATAATATTTGGTCTTATGTTAAATTTATTTCCTAGAGAATCCATGTAAATTTTGTTCATATACGTTGCTTGTGCTCCGAAAATTTGAAATTTATATTGTAAAATTGATGGTATATGTGAAGAAGTGTTATTTATGTTTGATATACTAGCATCGCGAACCCTAATGTTGTTAGTTTTTAGATTTTGTGTTTGTTATCGAGTGTGTTGTGTGTTCTACTAAAAAAATTGAACCGGGCTCGTCCCACATCGAGTGTGTAGTATGCACGTGCGTATATACTAGTTCTGCGAACCCAAGGGTTGGTAGTCTTCTTAATTTTGTGTGATCGTTATCAAGTGTTGTACGTGTTCGAACCCAAGGGTTGGTGTCTTCTTGATTTTGTGTGATCGTTATCAAGTGTTGTACGTGTTCGAACCCAAGGGTTGGTGTCTTCTTGATTTTGTGTGATCGTTATCAAGTGTTGTACGTGTTCGAACCCAAGGGTTGGTAGTCTTCTTGATTTTGTGTGATCGTTATCAAGTGTTGTACGTGTTCAAAGCGGTGAAGATTTCCTCTATATTAAATAGAGATGTCAAGGGTTTGAGTATTTGTATTGGTGAACACAAAAATATACATGTGTCTATTTTATTCCAATATACAATATCGTTTTATCATAAATTCATAATTGCCATAATTTAGTTGCAAGAAATTGAACAAACTTTAGGATCATTTGTTAGTTCAACCATCTTAATTTTTAATATATTTGGCGTATACTCTAATTTCGTGGCGAATACTCTAATTTTTTATTTGTTAAAATATCAGTCCAAGTGTTTCACATTGAAGGTTAAATTTAATTAAACACAATTAATTTTTAAAAATTACATCGAAATTTGATCTCTTAATATAATAATTTTCACAGAAAATGATAACATTATTGTACATGATTATTACACTACTTACACGACCTAAATATTTTTATGACGATTAAAAATTGAAGAATCCAAACTCATTAATGTTTGCAACATCAATAAGCAATCTAATCAATCTAAATATATCTGTTCATTACAATTTTCCAGATACCTGCAAAGATATATTGTTTAATATACCATAGAGCATAGATTATGGAAACAAAGTTTATACATTTCTCTCAAACATTTTTTCAACTCAGTCATCGTTTGGAGCTGCCGCGATTTGAAGCATCTCCTCAGGTTGTCTCCCTCCGTTCAATGCCGCCTCTTCTGCTAGCAGCGACTGCAGATCACTACCGTTGGCCAGGCTGTTGAACTCGACTGCTTTGGAAGGCATCGTTGGGTAGCGCCTTTGGGCGAAAGTCATCAGTCTTTTGATTGATTGTAGATACTTACGGGTGGTCTCATCGTTCATGATGTGCGCCACACTGTTGGTATAGATCTTCTCACGTGCAGAACGTTCGTGAATACCAACCATAGTGACACCGATGGGCCACGGAGCATTCCCGATGGCCAGTTTGATGTAGTGATCCATTGCAGCTAGGTAGTCCCGTTTCATACAGCACCCGACAACAATCATCAATGCTTTCCGCATATCATCAGGAAGAACCTGGAAATGGAAAAGGCGTATGTAAGTCATCCAAATCATAAGGTTGTCCGCACGTTGAAAATAAATAACTTGTATGGGCAGCACAATGTAGACGAGGTACGAACACATCTCCTCACTGTTTTCCAACCTCTCTTATTAATGATTTTTCTGTCCATATTTACCAGAACGAACTCAGAGACAGAGAGTACGTTTAATCAGATAATTCAGACATTAAGCCAATGCATAATAGTTAATGCCAAATATGGAGTTTCCTAACCCCCCAAATTACAAAATCAGCAGCACATTACAGAAACATTTATATAATACTTTAACTATGATGATATTATAGCATACATATGGATGAAATACACAACAAATTAGAATGAGGCAATGAGCACATTTTCTTCCATCACGCGTGTTACTGATGAGAAAGACGATCATGATGAGTATAATTGACTCTTGATCTATAATATCCTTACCTTTTCAGTTCAAGGATAAATCAGATAGCACTAAAATCATAATGCATCAAAATGATGTGTAATTATATTTTCTCATTACAATGAAATTGTAGTGCATCATGATACTGCAATTATATTTCCCTGGAAGTAAATTGTCCATCAAATTAGTCAAATTTGTCATTTTGGTGAACAGAATTATGCAATTACTTTCTGCAGCACTGAAGCTGACTTAGAAAATAACTCAGGCTTTTCTTTCAGCCACTGGTCAAAACTTTGAAGAAATACTTTTCGTCAGAATTCTCAGAAACAAAACACGGACAATCAAACATACGTATGCAGGAGAAAAGATGCAAACTGATACGAGATTCTACACACCTAACACAAACCACCATTGAACTTGCAGCCGAAAAACATAACCACGATTTATATAGTAAACTCAGCATTCATTTCCACCCCTGTACATAAGCTGATAACTCAAATGAAGCCCGGACATCAATAAAAGCATAAAAAGATAGATCAAGTGTTGTCCCATCTCAATCAGCTTCGCCTATATTCATAATAATGGTACACGATCAAGGTGGTAAATTTGATGCTACCTCTTTAAGTACTATTCCCATTTTAAATTTGTTGGTTACAAGTAAAATAATGTAGGCATATAATACCTCTATTGTTTTCTCTCTGTCTATGTTGTTTGTTTGCAGGCACAACATGTAGATATCTAATCAGGTAATTAAAATCATTTTTGTATGTACCTACACCTGTTATGCGTCGCTACTAACACCTTGCAGGCACATACTTTTCTACAATTTTGAAATGGGGCATTGGTAGCATAGACTACACGACACCTATCAAGATTGGAAATAGCTAGCAAATACTGACCATATTTCATCTTATTACATCACTATCAAGTTAAAAGGTAACTTTTTTTCCCTAAAAAAAGTTAGGAACTTTTGTTGCATCAATTTAAGTCAACACCACTTGCTCTATATTAAGTAATCACTCAATGCTCCAAAAAACCATAATTTCAATCAAATACATATAAAAACACAGCATATAATTCAAACATGAACGTAAAATCAGAAAATAAAAGAAGATACTCAACCAGAACAACTACCTTCTTTCTGCAGAACTTGAACAATGGAGTCAAATACCGAGCACATTGCTTGAATGTGGCCACCATCGACTTCCCTTTCGCGGTTCTCTTCTCCGTCTCACCCATCTCATCAAGCTCCTGATTCCACTCATTCAACAGCTTCTTGAAAAACACCAGAATCTTATCCTCATCGCACAACTCTTCAAAATTCGCCTTCATTCTCTTAATATCCTTATCGTGATCAACGTCATCGCCGTCGTCGCCGCTGTCCTTGTCCCCATCCCCACCATCCTCATCCTCTCCTGGATCCTCCCTCGACTTCCTCTTTCTATCAACAATCCCCGACTTCTGCCGCTTCTTCAGCTCCACAATATCCCGCAGAAAATCATTCGTCTGCCCTTCCGTCATATCATCGTCAACCTCGAACTGCCCGGCCTTCAGCACGAACTTCAGGCGGTCGAGCCTCGCCTCGTCGTCTTCGCCGAAGAGCGTCACCGGCTGTTTCAGGAACCGGAGTCGGCGGATCACCTCCTGCTTCGGTAGATTGAGATTATCGATGTTCTGCTCATCGACTAGGGATTTGGACGAGGACGATTCCGGCTTGGATTTCGCGGTTTCGGTATTCGAATTAGGGTTTGACGAGGATTTCGAATCCTTACTCTGATTATCTGGATGCAGCTGCTTCTGGCGGAGGGCTTTGGCCTCGGCTTCGCGCTTCTCCTCCTCCCGCAGCCGCTGGAGGCGTTTCTGCTCGATTTCCGACCGCTTGAAATACTTCTTTCCGCCGACGTCCTCCGCCAGACTTTGCCGTTTCTTCAGCATTTCCTGCTTCAGAATATCCATGATACTGATTCGATTTTCGCAGCGATTCCTGCGATTCGAGAGTGCGTCGGTTAATTGCGGATTGGGGATTTCCTAGGGTTTTCGTTTTCCTCCGATTTGGGGAAATGCAGTGAGTTTCCCCAATTTGAATTTGCTGAAGGAGGGTATTTTCGTCATTTACGAGAAGCGGTCTAATTCCGGTTTTGTATTTGGACTCGGTTTTGTTCACTATAAGCCGATACTTTATTGAATAAATTTAAGTTTATTCATAAAATACTTTTTTTAAATATCATTACAAATATTAATACTCACACACCCCATCTAAGTTTTTTTTTGTGGCTGAGAGTACTCGAACCTCTGACCTATTGGTCAACAGGCAACCACTCCACCACTAGGCCATCCTCACTGGAACAAAAAAAAAATACTTTTTTTAGGTTGACTTAATTGCCATATGATGATTTAGATTTTAGACAATTATTCAATAAATGCATTGAAACAATTATATTCAAATTAATTGTTATTATTCAAATACATGATAATAGTTTAATATTAATTGTTAATACATGTTTACCATACAATTAGTTGTTTATTACAATATGTATTATTTGATAGAAATTTGGTGATCTTATGTTTACTTAAAATTATATCCGACTAACTTACATGCAATTGAATTATTTATTTAGTTCCAAAAAATGTAAAATGGAAATTAGCTATATTAACGAACATATCTACTCTGAATTTAATTTATTTAGTACCATTAAATATTAATTATATTTTTGAAGACCTTTCAACTATAGGAACACATAATGACATTAACAATCAGACAAATATGCTTTTGAGCATTCCGGTGTTAATGTTTGGAGGTCAGGCTTTCCGTCCTGGCTTCTTGATATTTGTTCCGCCGATTTGGTTAATTAATGAAGTGTTTTTTCCTCAAAAAAAAACAATCAATATCCTTTATAAATGAACTTTTTATAATTATTGTTCAGAAATCGATGCAACATCTTTCAAATACATTGGAATTTTTGAATTAATGATTATAATGTGAAGTTAGTCCGGCGACACACATAATAGTTCCAATCATCAATAGCATCGAAAATTCAAGATTTCTTAAAGATAAAAAAATTCGATAGCATCGAGCTGAGCCGGTTAATATAATCCGGGTTCTGAGCCGGTTCATTTTTGAATTCATAATATTGGGTTTTTTTTGCCCCTTTTCATATTTCCGCTTCTGCCCTAGATAATCGGCTGAAGAAAAATCAAAAAACAAAATCGTATATCGGCGAGGAAGAGCGACGGTGGAAATGACGACGATTCGAAGGTTTTGCTGCAATGATCTTCTCCGATTTTCATTTGTGAACCTCGACCATCTCACTGAAACGGTTAGTTTTCTCTCTCATCGGTGAACTTAATCGAATTCGTAAGGCGTTAGCTGAAAGTTTTGATGTAGTTCCGTGCCCCATTATTGATTTTGTTTGTTGTGAATTGAAATTTGCAGTTCAACATGTCGTTCTATATGACCTATTTGGCGCGGTGGCCGGATTATTTTCACGTTGCCGAAGGTCCTGGAAACCGAGTTATGGGCTACAGTAAGTGAAAATTTGAGTGTATTCTTTTCTTGATTGTGTTTCTGTTTAATGTTTGAAGTGCGATTATCAGTTTCTTGATGCATTGGTCAGTATGTGACTGTGTTAGCCTAGTTTTATATTTAATTCAGAAAGATATGCTTTGTGGTTATAGAAATTTGGCATGTTTCAATTCCATGTTGATTGTTATAGTATGGATATCGTCGTTGGAACTTTATATTGGGGAGTTAATTGTCCGTGCTCATTTTGGAGTTTGTGATGCCAATTCTAAAGGATTGCTACACATGAGATAGTATATTACTGGTTTCTACTATCTAAAGAAAATTGTATCGATTAAGTCACTTCGAGGACACTTCGAAAGTTAATATAGGAAATTATAGCAAAGTAGTGGAAACGTCTGGTTCGAACAGATTGTGTGTGTGGGTTTTTTATGCTCTTATTATCTTGACTTTAGTTTGCTTCAATTCTGCCCTTCCCTTTGAAGTGTGAGTGTAATGATTGGATCATACAGTTATGGGGAAGGTCGAGGGGCAAGGGGAATCATGGCATGGTCATGTCACAGCAGTGACGGTAGCTCCTGAATATCGGAGGCAACAATTGGCGAAGAAACTCATGAACCTACTTGAGGACATCAGCGACAAAATGTAAGATCACACACTTTTGTATCATGCAAACTTTCCTTCTAGGGTTTAGACTGTTGTTGGCTGAGTTTATTTAAAATATGTTATCAACTCTATTAGCTGCCTTGGGGGCTTATTATATGTCAGCTATCATTTTATAAGTTGTTGAAGTTAAAAATAAAATTTTTAGGATACTCCTGGTGAAGATTTTGTAATCAAAGTGGATAAACTTGGTAATATTTTAGAGGGTATGAAGGTCATAAGCTCTTTTGTGGAAGCTATAAGACAAATTTCTCGAAGAATCAATAGAACACCATCTTAAGGATTTTGGAATGACAGTGCAAAATTGGATCTGATTGCAATTTTAAAAAATCTTCTCTTGTAGAGAATGTTCATGTTTTATTCTTTCTCACAAATTTTAATGTCCTGGACACTCTGCCGTATTATCTTTTTGCTGATATATTTATGTTCTTCAAACTTTGGTCTAGGGTATTGTTTACACTTTGAGCTCTTTTTACCTTCTGCCGTTTCTTTAAATGTTTTTCTCAGTTTGACAGTTAAAATATACATTTTTTATGCTAGAACCTTTTATTCATGTCCTGGGTGAAGTTTTGGAGCATTTTCTCACATGTTTATCTGTCTTCTTTTAGTTGTTCTTTTTCGGTGACTAAAAGTGCATCGCATTTTACCACTCCTATGAAACTGAAGCATAAAAATTGTGATACGTGCATGGAATCTTGCACCATGGTTCCTAAATCCCAACTAAGAGTATCTATGCTTGTACTAGAGTTCAGCTGATGAAAATGGAACTTATCTTTCTGCTTGTACTTGAGGTGTACGTGTGCTATATCATTTCATACTTTATCGTTTGCTTCTATGCATCTCTCAGTGTGGATGCTTAATTATAAATCTAGCTGCCAAGAAATTGGTGAAAAAACTCTTTTGTATGCGAACAGTAAATTTTGTTAGATTTTCAGTGATTATATGCTAAAGCAAGCTTACTTTTTGAAGTGACAAAGCTTATTTTGTGGATCTTTTTGTGAGAGCTTCAAATACACCTGCCATCAAGATGTATGAGAAGGTACATCAGAATAATTTTTTCGTTATTTGGTTTTTCGCAACATCATTGATTCAAATAATGTGGGTAGATGATATATATTTGTTTTTCACATCATTTTTGTTGCTTCTTCAGCTTGACTACGTTGTTTATAGACGTGTACTTCGGTATTACTCTGGAGAGGAGGATGGGTTAGGTGAGTTGCTGTGCATGACTGGGAAAGTAATATGCGTTTGGCCCTTTCGTGCTACTTCTTTTGATCAGTGTTTCTGTTTTCTCGTCTTTTCTTTTCTTTTCAGATATGAGGAAGGCTTTATCAAGAGACGTGGAAAAGAAGTCTATTATTCCTCTCAAACGGCCGATCACTCCAGATGAACTGGAATATGATTAGTTAAATTTCTTAATCAGGAAGATCGAGCATATCATCGATCGGGCATGAGCAAAGCACCTGCCATTTGTGTAAGAATAAGATTTACCTGAATATCTTTTTGGAAACTTGACCTCTTTATTTGAACTCACTGATTTAAATTTTTGATGGTAGATTAGAGACTTGAGTTTTACTCATGAATCTTTTGTTACTGCATGCTTCTGAAAGGCTAATAGGAAAAGTGGAAAAGAAAATTCAATCCATATCTACGAGTAATTGTTGATTCTTGCTAAAGGTGTGATGAAATGGGTGGACTAGAGCCCTTTTCATAGAGTTAATTAGTTCAAATAAATTTTTTCTTATTTTTGTTTTTTTTTTCACACGAACTTTCTTTTTTCTTTTTTTTCTGAATACACAAATTTTACATTTGTTGAAATTTTCTCACAATTTATGAATTTGACCAAGTTGAAGTTGATGTGGCACCCAAAATTATATACATGGACATATCATCTGATGTCGTTTTTTATTTAAAGGCTTAATTTGCCTAAAATACAAAAACATTTGCCATTTTTTTTTCTCTAATGGCAAAAAAAAATGGTTTAACAAGCAAAAGTTTGAGAAAATTGCAGCAAATGTAATTTTTGTGTGTTTAGAAGAGATATTATAATTACATGGGAAAACTCAAAAACTGACAAAAGATTGTGTATTTTAAGCTATTCAATTCTTTTTATACAATTGTTTTTGGTGTATAAAAGGGAAGTTTTGCATTGAATTGAATCATAACTTTTTATTGAAGAAATGATTTGTGTGATTGATTGATGACAAAATTATTTGGAGAAAATGTATCTCCATGGAGAAAGATAAGTGGCTTGGGCCTAAGAAGATAGGGGGCTTTGAAATATAATTGATATTTGGGCTTTAACCATAAATCAAATATTTGGCTGGAATAAATAAGAATCATTTGGATTCATATAAAACAGTTTTGCTTTACAGATTGGGCTTCCATGATGTGAAATGATATGAATTATGATTGTGTATGTGCAATTTAATTTATGCGTGATTTATAGGACTTAAAATTTAATCACATAAAAAATTACAAATTAATAAAAAAAAATTAGAAGAAACATGGCGACATAAAAAATTCGGGACGTTAGTGTTTTGAAATTGCATGATAAATAGTGATGGAGATTCTTGAGTCAAAATTCATGTTTCTAAGGAAAACTATTGATTATAAATAATTAGATGAATACCAATTTATTCATATGTGAGCATGTCAATCAAAATTAATTCAAAAAATGACGTGAGAACTACTTGATTGAAAAATTATACTAATATTCCACGTGAAGATGAAAATGAAATATTAATGAGCAATTATATGCTGAAAATGTACTTGTCTTCTAAAGTGAAGTGCCAGTTCAATTTATTAAATTTGTGAGCATAATAACATCTTGTCAATAATGAGACAAAATTATGGTAGGGTTGTTTTACCAAACTATGAGAGCAAAGTCAAGCAAAATATAAGTATATATATTAGTTTAGAAGTGAAGGAATATAACATTTTGCGAAATGTTAGCTAAAAAATTTATATTCAGTGTTTTTTGATTTTGTATTTTACACTAGTATTGCCCTCCGTGCGATGCACGGATAAGAGATATGTTATAAATTCGAATAATAAAAATATTTTATTTAAAGAGAAAATGAGTTAATAGGTTAAAAATCTGAATTGAGAATAACGAAATAATTCAATAAGAACCAAAATAATAATAATTCAAAACACACATATTTGAAATTATAAAATATTGACAACGAAGTGCATCTTAATTGTAAGACACTTTCCCTCCAACCATGAGGTTGAAAGTTCGAGTCATGTGTGTGTGTGTTGAAACTCAAAAAAATATATATATAAAATATTTTTAGATTTATTTCAAAAAAATATACTTTATTTTAAATTGTCTCAATTCTATTTTAATTATATGTTTTATGCATAATATTGTGTAGAATTAATATATTACCTTCAATTTTATATAATTAACAAAATTGCCATCAAAATTGAATTGCAACTGATATATATATACTATAACGCACGATATTCACTTATTTGTGTGGTGTATGATGCTAAATTTGACATTATAATGCACGTTATTCATTTTATTTGATGAGTGTATTTGATAATTGATATAAAATATGTAAAATTGTAAATCTACATTTTAATGTAAATAAAATAATGGATAAATTTTAGAACTCACGTCACGTTTTGATATCATTTTCTGTACCCAATGGAAGTCTTTAATTTTTATATGATTTGTTGCAACGTTAACATTACAGTTATGGCATTGATTTTGAAAGCTCGATTATTTGTTTGCAGGGGTTTTTATATGACTGTTACGACATTGATTTCAAAAGCTCATGTCCAATGACTCGTTTAATCGAACTGTGCCGAGCCGAATATTGTCCCGCTCCAACAATTGATTTGTTTATTATCGAGTTAAATTCGAACTTTATTTATCAATATTCCGAGGTTCACATGCTTATTCGAATTTAATCGAGCATACATAGACTTTCAAATTTTGTATTTAAAATATTAATTATTTTCATAATAATAAATAATTATATTCATAATAATACAATATATTTACAAAATCTAATTATTTTTTTATAACAAAGAAATAATTATATATTGTATATATTTTTAAGTTAAATCAATTTAACGAACTTGTTAACAAGATAACGAACCGAATACTGTCAAGCTGAAGTTTTATTCGTTTAGCTAATAAGCATTACTAAACTAGCTCGAACGAACTTTTATTAAGCCAGATTCGAATAACTCACGAATAGCTTGGTTCGTATACATTCATGCATCCAACTATTTATTCAATTATGAAAGAAATTAAGGCACACTTGTGATAATGCCGCTACTCAAATAATTTGAATACTATACTATGTAATGCAATAGTACATTTCCACAAATTCACACATTCACCACAAAATTTTAATACGAATTAATAATTTCTCCCTCGATGTAAGAAGTGCATGAGCACGACGAATCAAATGACGACACGTTCTCAAATCTAGATATACAATTATTACGTGCGATAGAACATAATTAGGTTTATTTTTCAAACACTGTTTTATATAATTAGCATGCTAAACATATATAATCCATATAAATAGATATAGTATCATATACTACACTATATAAATTAATGTAATAATATACACATTATATTAAGATTTCATTTCACCGTAACCATATACTACGCAAACCAGATCCTCTATTTCAGAACATCATTTCATCCTTTAATCCACCTAATTTCAATACATCGTACCAAACCGGATCCACTATTTTAGAATAACAACCAATCATGAGATAAAAGTCACATACGTTTCAAAATTCTAGTTTTTTCAACGATAGGATAGACGCGCGACTATAATCTCACGATCATAATTGAGATTAAAATATCAATTTAAAATAGACGATCTCGTGTGCGAGAGTAAGTGAATTCTACTTACACAAATCAGTGGAAACGCGTGCGTAATCAAGTACAGAATAGCGCACCATAATTTCGAGTACACTTACCCCAAACAAGCATCGTAAATTCGTGAAATCTCTCTCTCTCTCTCTCTCAATAAATAAAGAATCGATCTATATATACACCACACACGTAACCTCCCCTTCTTCCTCCACACTTCACTCCTACACAAAAATGCGCACTCTCACTCTCACTGCGTGTTCTATGTGACTGGAGAAAAAAATATCTTCATTTTTTGTGCTTTTCATCTCTGTATTTTCGCACAAACGAGTGATTTTTACGTGATTTGGAGCGATGGAGTTGAGTCAGATGACGTTGGAGATTTTCTCCAAGTTGGAGCAGAAGTGGTTGTACCAATGCGATGGCAAAAAAACGCGCGTTTTGAGCATCGACGGCGGCGGAACCACCGCCATTGCCGCCGGCGCAGCCTTGGTTCACCTCGAGGAGCAGATCCAAGCGCGAACCGGCGATTCCGCCGCTCGGATCGCTGATTTCTTCGACATTGCTGTCGGTACTGGAATCGGCGCTCTCCTTGCCGCGATGCTGGTCGCAGACGGCGGCTCCGGCCGCCCGCTCTACACCGCTCGAGAAGCCGTCGATTTCGTGACGGAGAATCAGAAGGAGATGTACAGAGTCACGCGCGGCGGCGCCTTCCGCCGGCGGATTAGGTACTCCGGCAAGAGCATGGACGCGGTCCTGAGGGCGGCGTTCCGGCGGAGCGACGGGAAGGATTTGACGCTGAAGGACACGTGTAAGCCTCTCCTCGTGCCGTGCTTCGATTTGAACAGCTCGGCGCCGTTCGTTTTCTCCCGCGCCGACGCCTCCGAGTCGGCGAGCTTCGACTTCGAGCTGTGGAAAGTAATCCGCGCCACGTCGGCGACGCCGTCGGTGTTCAAGCCGTTCGGGCTGACCTCGAGCGACGGCAAGACCTCCTGCCTGGCGGTAGACGGCGGGCTCGTCATGAACAACCCCACCGCCGCCGCCGTCACTCACGTTCTGCACAACAAACGTGATTTCTCGTCGGTAACCGGCGTCGATGATCTGCTGGTGCTGTCGATCGGCAACGGACACTCGAGCTGCCCGTCGACGACCAATCTCCGCCGAGACCGCGAGTGCTCGACGGCGGCGGTCGTCGGCATCGTCCGCGACGGCATCTCCGAGACGATCGACCAATTTCTCGGCAACGCATTCTGCTGGAATCCGAATGATTACGTCAGAATTCAGGTAAAATTTCTCAAATAACTGCAAATTTACGGTTTCATTTACCGCTGATGGCGGCTCGATCAGTGGCCTAACGGCGTTAACTTGTAGGCTAACGTCGGGGAGGGGAGCGCGGCGGAGGTTCTGACGGAGAGAGGAGTGGAGTCCTTACCGTTTGGCGGGAAGCGGCTACTGACGGAGACTAACGGCGAGAGACTCGTAGGGTTTGTCCAGCGGCTGGTTGCGACGGGGAAGAGTAGCTTGCCGCCTAGTCCGAGCAAGGAAACTGCCGTTAGTCCGCTAGTGGACGGCCGTTAGTTTTTTGTTTAAAATTAATTTCGAGCATTTTTGTCCTTTTCTTATTTAAGTTTTTAATTAGTGGGGTTCACTCTCTACTTTAACCTGTAGCCAGTATAATTAAATAATAAAAGGCTAGTGCCACTACTGACTGTTTAGCATCTTAATTAGATCCTAATCTCGTATTTTCTTGCCTATCATCAATTATTTATTATTATTATTATTATTATTATTATTATCAAGTAATAGGAGTAGGTACTCTAATAATCAAAATCACAATTTCGAATCTCACTCACATCAACTAGTTCAGAGTTCATCAAATAAAATTTTGAATAAATCTATGCAGCCACATTATGGCTAGCCATAATTTGATTGAATAACAAAAAAATCAATTTATTTAAAATTTTATAGTTCTAAATGACTTCTAATATTTAAAATATTTAATTTGTACAAATTTATCTTGATATATTTGGATTTAGATGTAACATAAATCTCGATAGATATAATAAAGGTAATACAAAGATTTTTGTCGAAAAAATAAGAAAGAAATATATTTACACTAATCATGATAGAATTTAAGCCAAAAATATAAAAACTAACATAAAATATATAATCATATTTTTTAATGAATCAAATATCTAACAAAATTAGTCTATTTTCACTTAATCGACCAAATTATGGTTAGCCACATTATGGCCGAATAGCATCATTCTAAAATTTTCTCGTGCAATAAAACTTTTTTCTTATGTGATTTTAGGACAACTATATTGGTTAGATCGATAAAAAAAAAATTTACTAAATTACTACTCCCGAATTATAGAGTCGGTAATTAATAACAATTCCAATTTTCTAGTATTTTAAGTTTCGCAATTATGTAACCTTTTTTTAGATAAACGTGAGTACATACATAATTTATAGGGAATGCACATGCAATTATTACTGAACATAATAATGAAAGAAATTTTATTTAGAAACTAAATAGAACGCTTTCATATCTCATTAAATGCTGAATATTTAAGCATTTAACTACTTCTATTTCTATACTTGTTTTTTATTTCCATGAAAGATATCTACCTCTATGCTAGACTACTAGTACTAGTTGATTGTTAAAGAAAGAAAAAACTTTCCATAAATTAATAACCTATTGAATTTTGAAAATAGAATCGAATCCGAGACCACGTTGTACATGCCACACTAAGAAACCACTCCTCAAACCTCACTACACAAATATTCCTATGAGAATGTGTGCATTTTTATTACCAACATGCGTATCGGGTAACTTTTGTTATGTACGATAGTACGTAAATCATAAAAGAGAGACGTACTAATCTAGTCACGTGTAATAGACAATATTAATGATATTCTTTAAATATAGACCGACTCGCTCTGGATATATTGAATGTGTGTATATTATATACAAAACCTATAACTAATTTACAAAATCTAAACATATTGTACGGCCAAATTACTCTATTTACTTCTCGGGATTTTTTATGGGTTTTTTTTTTCGCGAAGGTTTTAATGAAGTTCGACCATTTAAGTTTTCAGCTTGCATGTGATCTTTTTCAGGCTTTATGCTCCGACTCTTTTTTCCTTTCTTTTCTTTTTTATAATATGATCTTATTGTGTTGACAAAATTAAGCCATGAAAGCCATAAAAGTTCAACGTTTTCAATTCCATAAATACCTCAACTCTCTTAATAGAGGCTATATTTATTGATCTTTTTTCATTTTTCCTTTAACTATGCCTTATGTTATCACAAAAATGAATATAACACATTTAAAGGCAAATGAGATACTTGTAAGGTAACAATGACCATACTGAACTAGACAGACTGTAACAAGCTGTAGATATTATCAACCAAATCTGAAATCTTCCTCAAGCTCTGGAATTATTATATGTTTAAATAATTTTACACATCACAATAAATAATAGTAATGTATTTCAACAATACGAAAAAAATTAAAAATTACGCGGACCCAATATTTGACAGGTACTAGTTTTCTAAAATTTTTTCACAGAGCTACAATTTAGATTACTCTAATATATTTAGTTTCGAATTGTCTGAAATTTTTTGAGAAATAATTCAATTTGTTTTGTGGTGTGGCTTAGGTGAGGTCGACTTAACATGAAATTTTCCCCTACGTCTGCTCTCATCCAACACTTAGCCTAGTGTATATTACACGATGATCCGGAGACGTAACCCTAATTTCAAGCACTCGACACTACATCCAAGGGCGGATCCATTAAGGAGCAGTTGTAGCCATTACCGAGCAAACTTTCTTTCTTCGTTCTTATAAATTTGCTAAATTGTTGATTTTTTGTGTGAATTATTATTCAAAAGCCTTCACCAACAAACTAAATTGCAGGGAAATTGTCCGCTTGAAATATCGAACTCGAAAATTAAAAAATGCAGTCGACAACAAAATAAATTTTTGCGTCCGCCCCTGACTACATCCATTGGATCGACTCGTAGGGAATGAATGTAAATGCATTTTACTATAGTGAAAAACTTCACGCAGGACGCATGAGTACACTTTTGTACATTGTGTTGGTTGAATTGTACTTTGTATTTTTAATGAAGTTTGGCAATGGGCAGGGCCACAGATTGTTCCCTGCTATTTATTATCTCACCCTTTAAGTTGTTGAGTTTTCTGTTTTTTACCCATTGCTTATATCAATTAGTACTTTTATACGTTAGGTACGTACTATAGTACTACCTCCGTCCCATTATTGTTGTCTCATTTCTTTTGGGTACGAGTATTAAGAAGAAGGGTGTTTAAAGGGTAAAAAGATATATAGAAAGTGGTGGAGCCCATAACTTTTTATGAGAGAAGCATATTTCCTTTTATGGAAACATGACAAAAATAATCTTATTGAGAATACAAGCAAGAATAATAATAGAGGGAGTATTAATTTTTTTAAATAATTTTACCATAAGCTGATATTAGTTACTGCCTTATTTGTACTATATAAGACAATAATTACTCGATTGAGCATATACATTATCATAATAATTTATGTGAGTTGATCAAATATCTGGATCAATAATGTTATTCGTTTCGATCTGAACTTTTGACTCATCTCACTGTGAGACCATCTCACACAAGATAAGATATATCAAAATTAGGAAAATAATAATTTTGGGTAGCACCCGACATCTACTATCTAGCTTTGTATACATTGTTGTTTTAAAAGTCTAAAAAACCACTTTCCTAATCCTATTTTAGGAATAGAAGATATTTTTGGAATAAAAAGTATTTCAACAAATATTATTATTTGGTGGTTCTATTAACCAACCCATAAAGTAAGACTATTACATAAAATTAATTTTTCAAAATTTTTAACTTGATTTACATGTAAAAAACAAAATTATTTTATTTTTGGATTTACACATTATTTGTTTCTAAACTAATAAATGATTTTTTTTGTAAATTCTCAAAACAAATATCAATATATATCTTTATATTTTTTAAAAATTTGTAACTAAGTCCATTTTACAAATCATTCCGATAAAAGGGAAAAAGAAGGAGAAAACTCATATGACCAATAGATATTTTTAATTTTTGATTTCTAGATCACATAAACAATACAAATAAAGCCCTATTTATTTATTTATTTATTTATCCATTTATTTAAACAGTTCAAAATTATATTTATGTACCTATCTTCTAAATCCGTTCGAATTTACTTTTCTATTTACTTCGTGTCGATAGGGGCTTTAATTTGTCAACTATAATAATGAATTGCTCTTTTAATTTGCGGTAGATTTTTAAATAAATGTGACATTTTCCGAAAATATGAAAGCACTTGAATTTAAGTGGTTATAGTCGTTTCTTCGTTTATTTAATTTTTTTTCTTAATTACTTTTTGTCAAACTGTTGACTAACTTTTGGTATAAAATGCCAAATTTTCATTGCTCGAACCACCTGAAGCCGACAGTGTGAGTTTGGTCCATACATTTATGATAATTAAATATTTAGCCCCAATGATTTATGCATTATATTTTTGCACTTGTTTTATGTGGTTGTTGTGTATATAAAGAATATCTTGGGAGCCCAGTTTGGTGCGCCCATACATTAAAATTCGTTTGTGTTTAAATATATTTGAAATTAAAATGCATAGGTAACATGCATGAAATTTCTTTATTTTTTGTTTCATATATTTCATAATTTGAAAATAATATATTATTAGTATTTATTAATTAGAGATTTAGCAGTCAAATTTGTTATTATCTAGTTAGGGTTTCTTTGTAACAAATATATACTCCCTCCGTTCTTTTATAAGTGTCCCTCACCATCAAATTACACATACGAAGGAAATAAAAAAATTTACCTATGTAACCTTATTAATTACCATCATTAATGTATACATACAACTAATTAACAAATTACGAGAAGTATTAAATAAGGATAAAATAGGATGAAACCCACTATTTTACTCTCAAATTTTGAAATAGGACACTTATTTGAAAACAAAAAATTGAACTAAATGAGACACTTAAAAAAGAACGGAGAGAGTAGTGGTTTAGGACTTTAGTTTTGTTAATGAATGAGAAATACAAATAAAATTATCGCGCTATTCACGTTCTTTTAGTGGGAGTCCTTTACCGGTCAAAAGATGAATTAGGATCCTCGCTTGCTCAAAAGGTGAAATTGGAGTCCGTACTCGCTCGAATAGTATCTTATCGAGACGATCCCGAATCATGATTGTATCACTACCAAATCTTTTATTTCCTATAGTTTTTAATTTGAACTTTAAACTCCTTCAAGTACATGTATTAATGATGGTGGTATGTTATATAGAATAAATAATCTAACCAGATAATGTACGAAGCAAAAGTTAAGAGAGTATAAGTCGGGAAATATTTAATTGTATAAATAAAGCCAAACAGCATGTAATAAGTGCAAAAGAAAATTTCTAACTAAGTTAGTTTCTTGGAATTTTTCTTTTAAAAATTGTTGTCTTATTTATTTATTTGATCGTGTTGCTTTTTCTTGTGGACTGATGCTTGTTTAATTTTTCCACTTTGAATTTTGTATTTGATTTAGTTTGTATTTTTTTATTTCTACCAAAAGTATTATACTTGATAGTAGCTAGCTATATAGGTCTAAGTCGTATTTTCTTCTTTGCATGAAAAAAATAAAAATAAAAGGTTAAAGAGAGATTTTTGTCTTGAATTAGTAGGCTTTATATTTCTTTTTCATATAATTGCAACTTTTTTTAATGGACTCTTTCTTAAAAGACGCCACCTTTATAAGTTAATTAGTATCTTCTAGATTAAAGCTAACAGTCTTCTAAGTAAAGGCAGTTTAAATTATTACTTTCCCTCAAGCAATTTGATCATTAATGGAATAATAGAGAGACACCAATCGAAGATTAATATTTTTTAAAGGGTTAATTATTAAATAAATCACCATAATTTGATCGATTTTGCAATTTCAACACCATTTTAGAGATGTTTTTTATTTGTAGAAATTAACATTCACAGTTTTTCTCAAATAAATCTGTCTATAAAATGTCGACACAACGTTTCATCATTGAACTTTAATCGTTTCAACGTTAAAAATGTTCAACATTAAACAAACTCTTTTTTTGCTTAAACCCCAAGATTACAACATAAAACCAAAAGTTTAGCAAAAAAAACTATTTGTCTTGCAGTGGGACATAAACAAACAAAAAAGAGAACAACTTGATTAAGACCAAAGCAATTCTATATATCAAGAATCCATCCAATTCCTACCAAACAAATTAAAGCATTTCGTATGGCCTTTTGCCTCTTTTTAATATTATTAATCCAATTTTATATTATTATTGCCTTGACTATAACCAACAATCAAACAAACAAAGGAATCTCAAAGGTTTATAAAACAAACGGGATAATTTAATCAAAATTTTAATATGTTAATATGTTTAGTTTTTTCGGTTGGTTGAGAAGACATGCTTTTTTGTTAATGCTTTTTTATTTTGTTTGGTTGAGACGTGTAAAAGTAAATAATAAAATAATATGTTGTTTAAAATTATTTAAGCAGCCAGGCCACTCAATTGTTATCATACTTGGCGTTTATATTATCGTTAGGTTCATAGTTTTATTTTATTTTATTTTTTGGGATAAAAAATATATATATATATTTTAATTAATAGATGCATAAGTGGGGTTAACAATCTATGTAGTTTTACTTTTACAAATAAAATATTCTACCACTATTACAAATAATAATATTTTATTAGAAGTTGTAATTTTAATGTAGACAAGGATTTATTTGATGATGGACGTGGACGGGCCTATCCCTAACGCTTTATTAATATTCTCTCTCTTCCCGTCGTATTCATATAGTCACGTCAAACATGAAATGTCACGTCAATTAAAAAATAACACATCAATTAAAAATTGTCACATCTGTCGCCGGAGGTTCTCGCCGTGTCAAAATTCAAATGAATGTAAAGGTGGTGTATTTACAGAGAATTTTTTAAAAATGTCATATTAAATTTCAAAAACCGAAAAAGGTGGTGTATTTTAGGCAAATTAACACTCGTTTTTTTTAAAGTGAAAAACGACGTCGTTTTTCTCATCGGAAAGAAATTCCACGTGTACAATTTCGGCAACTACGTCAGATGCAATTTTGGGGATTTTGGAATTCATGTCAAAATTCAAACGGATGTAAATGTGGTGTATTTACAGAAAACTTTTAAAAGTCATGTAAAATTTCAAAAATCCGAAAAAGGTGGTGTATTTTAGGCAAATTAACCCTTTTCAAGATTCATATTTGCTTTGTAAATCATTATTTCCTTTCACTGAATCTTAAAGTACTAACTATACGTATGTTGTAATGTTTTTTTTTTTTTAGATGAGTATGTTGTAATGTTAAAATAGGGTAACTTTGGTTATCACCGCTTTAATAACTAAAATGCGATCAATTATATCCTATATATACACTTTTAATAGAATTTACCAGCAAAATTACATAAATTAATTTGGAGGACTTTGGATCCAATGTCTCAATTATAGGTGTTTCGGTGTGTACTACTTTCTATTTTATTAAATTTTTATTCTATTTTTATTCAATTTCAAATTTCAATTTTATGTGTGTTAATTTGATTTTTTATTTATTAATTAGAATATATTATATACTATCAGAATATATATTTAATTTTAATTTTATTCGTCAATATTATTATGATTGATAAATTAAAAATTAGGATTTATAATAATTTTTAATTTTAATTTTTACTAATACGTGTTGTGGGCCAGAAACATGGTTGACCATGACCATACAGTCAACAGACTCCAACACCTTTTCTTGTCGTCGCCGACAATCGTCAATATATATGAGGAAATAAAAGGAATGGATAATTGCCCCCAAAACCCAAATTAATTTATAGAAAAATTACTCAATTTTTTCTGAATCAAAAAGAAAAAAAATTACTCAATTTTTTATGTATTAACAATTTTAGCACGTTAATATCTCAAGAAAAAAAAAACAATTTTAGCACATTAACATCAAAAACAATTTTAGCACATATATATAAAGCCCATGAGACGAGATCATGAGTTGTAATGGAACCGAACTAAGCCGAATACTTTCAGCTAGCTTGCGAGCTTATTCGAGTTTGATTGCACGTAAATAAACTTTTGAAATTTATATTTATATTTAAAATATGAATTATATCATATAAATGTATATTATTTTATTTTACAGTCAAAATTACAAATTAAATCATGAACTATAAGTCATTTTGCAATTTTAAACCCACTTTTAAATAAAATTAATACTAATAATAGTATAGACTTATAAGTCGTATCTAATTAAGAATTCATATTTCCAAACTACTAATAACGAGCTTTGCTCGTGAGCTAACTAGCCGGCTACCGCCAATCTCAAACTTGCCTCGTTTAAGTAAAGAACCGATATCTGAATAGCTCTCATCATTATTTATTTTCTCTTATTGCACGATTTTCCCTTTTCTTTTAAGGCAAAAGAAATAGTAAGAAAAGAGATAATTATACAAAAATAAGAAAATGGACAAAGTCGTAATCTGATATAAATTGTGCCAACAGACGACACCAAATTTATGCTCGCATTTCTGCCCATTTCGCTTTGTCTCTAAATCATGCACACGTGCAATTTTATTTTCTATTTTTCCTCCATTACCTAAAAACGTAGTAATTACTTATTTATTTTTTATTTGATTACTTATTTTATTTTTTATTTAATTCCTGCCATAATCCATCCAAGAGGGATGATCAAATAAAACTTTTTTTTCCCTTGAAACTAGCTTCCAAACTAGATCATTGATCTTCTAAAGCAAATTTGGATTATTGATCCTTATATAATTATCTGCTCAAGCTGCGAGCTCTACTCCCATATATCATGTGCATCGTATCTTGTATGAGCCTCTTTTACGAAATTTAGTCTCATTTTGTCCAAATGTGTTATTGTCTTGTCCTGTCCGTTCCTGCCTCCAAATGTATCCTCCCAGACACAAACACAAACAAAAAGACATAAAGTAAACTCGATCTAACCTAAAACAAGACACAAAAAGAGCATAATACTTAGGCTCATCACTCTCGCACGACACACTCGAGATTAATATGGAAATACATTCTTAAATGCGTAATATGATATTTTCCACGTGAGTCCAAAACAAATAACATACCACGCGAGATTTGAATTACCGAAAAAACTTTCACATTAAGACATAAAATCATACAATATGCCCTTTAAAATTACTACTACTACTACTACTACTTAAATCTATCATTATTATTTTTGTGTTCAAAACTACTACTAAAAATTTTCATCTCAAATTTTAGTATGTCAGATGATCTAACGTGAGTGTTTTATGGCGAAGGAATTACACACATCAAAATCCAGTATTTTATTATTTATTTATTTTATTTAGGGGAACCACGTATTTTAATTACGGTACGTTCATTTATTCTTTGTCGCACCGTATAAATACGGATATACGACATGCATTTATGTATTTATGTGATGTATATATACGGTGATAGATTGTGATAAGATCTTGTCCCCTTAAACCAATGCTACATAATAACGACAAACCAATCAATCTTTTCATTCATATATATATATATATATATATATATATATATATATATATATATATATATATATATATATATTTTATGGAAAATGATATTAGTCAAAATTAAATCACGACATACCAAATCTTGTCAATCTTATTAATTCAGCCCACGTATTTATGTGTATATTTCTGCCTCAGGTACATCAATTATTGATAATGCCAGCTTTTTATTATATTTTATTTTAATTTTTATTTCAGATATGCCAATCTGAATTGCGTGAGCCCATGAATTTTATTTCGACTAGGAAAGGTGAGGACAAAAATAGTTCTATATGCATGCAGGAAAATAATTAAATTATAAAGCTGGACAAGATTTTGATTTGATTTATTACCAATTTGTATGCCAAGTTGCAACGTTTTTTTTTTTTTTTTTATGCCATACGAGGACATGGTAATAATTTCTATAATTTACGATATTTATATATATATATATATATATATGTCTACGACTACGAATGTTTAAAATTTTAAACACTTTTATTTTGAAAAAAAATTAATATTATATTTTGTCACAATGATGTCACGCGTTTTGTTTTTTAATGAATTGACGAACAACGTTTCAACATTTTTTCATTAATGTCACAAGACTCAAATTTCTGCATCGAAAACTCACATGGCACGGTGAATTTAATGTGGAAATACACATGTAATTTAGAAATTTACATGAAATTATTTTTCATGATTTGAAGTGCCACATGAATTTTCCGATGCTAGCTGAAATTTTGGTCTCATGACATTATGGAAGAAATATTAAAACATTGTGTATAAATTAGTCAAAATATAGAAGACCTGACCAGAAAATATAGAAAATATTGTATATATTTTCCATTTTCCTGAAAATAATAAATATCTATGGCAATATATGACTCATACAACATGATTAAACTAATTAAGTTTGATGATCTTGAACTCATAATTTTCTTTTTGGCTTCAAAATATTATACGCTCTGATTTGGTATTAATATGTTATATTTTTTTCCCTCTAAAAAACACGATCAAATCAAAGTAAAAGGTCTTCAGTTTATTTAATTTTATATATAACTTTTTATATTATATATTGTGATCCATCGCGTAAACACGTTATAATACAGTATATATATATATATATATATATATATATATATGATCATATCAAATACATATATACACATGACATGTGAGAAATATAATATGATGAAAAACTACATTAATTGTCTAGCCATTTCCAACATCTTGCACCGACATTTTTTTGAATAATTGAATGTACCCCAAATTAATTTACCTTTGGAATTTACATATATATAAATAAATATTTATTGGAAATCTAACAGAATCGCATGTGAAGTGTATTTCCTTGACGTTATGCATTCCCAAAATAATTCTTGGGCTATAATTGAGCGCAGCATATTTAATAGTAGTTTATACTATTTAATTTATATTTTATATTAATGTAGAATTTTTAATTTTTTACATATAGATGGTAAAAAGATAGTATATTATGTGAATTTAGTTCAGGGTCGGTCAGTGCATGAAGCAACTGAGCCGGCCGCCTCAGGCCCCCGAAAATCAATGGCCCCCGATTATATATGTATTTCTTTATATATATATTATACATTTGTAGAGATTTATAAAATGTTATGGTGGTGCAATGGTAAAGTATGGAACTCACATATCACATATTTAAAATAAGTAATACGTGTACAACTTTTGCTTTGAAAGATGAAAAATGATGGAATTTAATTTGTTAAAAGTTAAAACATGTTGATTATAGAAATTTATTAAGTCAATTTGCAGCTGAAAAAAATAAGAAAAATGTGATGATTTTTCATATATCTTTATATACATGTAAATTTCTTACGTCTTATCGCCTCAGGTCTCAAATTTTCTTGGACCGGCCCTGATTTAGTTGGATGCGACATTTATAAAATATAATATATATGTGACCCTAACTGTAAAATTGTCGGATAACTCGGTGCATGTGATATATCAACATCTCTATATTAATAAGGGGAAAAAATAATATATTTTTCTGAATTTCATGTTTTTGGGTTTTACGATCTGATTATTCGAAATTGCTTATAAGGTATACACTTGTAACACATGCAGAGAAAAAAGAATAAATTTCAATGTTCTCATACGTCAAAATTCATAAATTAAAGAAGTAAGCAACGAAGGTAGCGGTTACGGGTTCCCATGATATTAAAAAAAATGAACAATTTTTTTTTTATTTTTAATTATTGTATAAAAATCGAACGACTAAAGAGTTTGCATCGAGAATAAGGACAATGTCCGCCATCATTTCATTAATTGATATTTATATTTTGGAATATGATTATATAAAGCTCGGACATGTTGTGGACCGTACAACCGTTTACACTTATATTTTTCTATAATTGCTATCTACTGAATCTTGAGTTCAATTTAAAGTTCATATATATTAAATTCACTCTATCAATAAATATAATTTGGTGAATATAAAGACTGGTTTACCAGATTGCATTAAGCCATTTAAAAAAAAAAATAAACATTGATTCACGGTATAAATTGGAGAGCCATATTAAATTAAGGGTTAATTATCACTTATGACCCGACCTTTCACTCCGTGGTGATTTTATGGCCTGACCTTCCGAAATATTCAAAAATGGCCCGACCTTTACTCCGCTGTGACATTTATGGTCTGGGACAAAAAATCCGGCAACGGAAAAATTACTAGGACGGCCAAATGATGATGTGGATATTCATACCTTATTTTTTAAATGACGTGGAATTTACATATGCCATCTAGACAAATAAATTGGATTAATTATTACTTATGGCCCGACCTTTCACCCCGTGGTGATTTTATGGCCTGACCTTTCGAAATATTCAAAAATGGCCCGACCTTTACTCCGTTGTGACATTTATGGTCTGGGATCAAAAATTGGGTAACGAAAAAATGACTATGACGATCAAATGATGATGTGGATATTTATTTCTTATTTTTTATATGACGTAGAATTTAGATATTTTAGATACGGAAGAAAGGTCTGGAACCTTTTGTTTTAATTTTGGTCAAGTTTTTTTTAAATACAAATTTATTTTGTCTAGATGGCATATCTAAATTCTACGTCATTTAAAAAATAAGGCATGAATATCCACATCATCATTTGACCGTCCTAGTTATTTTTCCGTTACCGAATTTTCGATCCCAGGCCATAAATGTCACAACTGAGTAAAGGTCGGACCATTTTTGAATATTTCGAAAGGTCAGGCCATAAAATCACCACGCGAAAGGCCTACCATAAGTGATAATTAATCCAATTTATTTTGTCTAGATGACATATGTAAATTCCACATCATTTAAAAAATAAGGTATGAATATCCACATCATCATTTGGCCGTCCTAGTCATTTTTCCGTTACCGGATTTTTGGTCCCAGGCCATAAATATCACATCGGAGTAAAGGTCGGGCTATTTTTGAATATTTCGAAAGGTCTGGCCATAAAATCACCACGGGGTGAAAGGTCGGGCCATAAGTGATAATTAACCCTTAAATTAATTATCCACCCACCACATTTCTATTAACGTCACAGAAGACATTTTTTGTAATTTTATTTTTCTATAATGTGTTAATATACTCCCTCCGTTCTTTAATAAGTATCCTACTCCTTCAAAATATACATATTAAAAAAATTGATAATTTACTCTCTTTACCCTTAATTAATAGCATAGGAAACATAAACAAGTTGATAGTCTGCATTAATGACAGGGATATAATGGGAAGTTTTACATTATTTTTCTCTAGAATTTTGAAATATGACACTTATTGAGAAACAAAAAAATGAGCTAAAAATGACACTTATTAAAAAATGGAGGGAGTATTATTATTCCTTATGTATATGGATTTACTATAAATAGAAATAAATTTCAGAGCCAAAAAAAAGTGATAAAAATATAATTGTTTTTTGATATGGTTTATTATGAATTAAATACAGTTTTTTGATCCGGATCAAATTGATCGGTTTGGCATAATGAACATAAAAGAATTTTACTTTTTTTTTTTTTGAGGGGAAGAATTTTACTATTTAATACCACACACTCAGACAACTATGATATTCATTAAATGCAGTATCTAATTAATATGGTCTGAATTTTACAAATGTGGTAGTCCAATTGCGTAATTTTAGTTTAATTATAACATACCTAAATATCAGAAATGTTAGGTCTGGAATTAACAGGCGCCCAGTAAATCCCCACCCCACCCAAATTTAATGTTTTACTATGTCTAACGTTTACCAATTAATTTTTATTATCTTGATAATAAAATATTTAATTTGTCTTCATGTAACTTCAAATATTCGTTTTATATGTTGTTTTGAGAATTACTCCATGCGTCCCATTATTGTTGTCTTGTTTCTTTTGGACATAGTTTTTAAGCAGAAGGGTAAAAAAGATAAAAAATGGGTAGGTCTCACTACTTTTTAAAGAGTTAATTATTTTATTTTTTGGAACGTGACATTAATAATGAGACAAACAAAAAAGGAAAACGGAACATTAATAATGGGACGGAGGGAGTGCTGTTTACATTCTCAATGGTCCTTATTTTTGTATGAAATACATATTTGCTTTTATGTACTTAATTTGTAAATTTGATAAATATATAACTCTTACTGAGATTATCTAAAAGTGATATAAGAGATTATATTGAGAATTTTTTTTGAGTTTGAGAATGAAGTTTGTTAATAGATAATGTAATTCGTACATTTAATTGTTATAGTCGATAGTAAAATACTTTTTCTTCTACGAAATATTAAAAAAAAATAGGATTTAAAGTTTAATTCACCCTTTTCGATAATACTAGAATTGAATTATGTGAATTCCCTTAAAAATAAAATAAATATTGAATTATGTGAAGTGTTAATTCAAGAGATTCAGAGCTCATCCCACAGTTATCCAATCCTTCTTTAATTGGGCTCAACCCAGTTATATACGTATCGTATAAATTAGCCCATAAATTTAGGCCCAAATAAGTGGGCCCATTAATCTATACCAAATCTTACTTGATATTACAAATGAAGATGATTATATATTTTTTCAACTTATATCAAGATTTATTTTTTATAAATCAAGATTGTAATACTTGATATATTATTTTCTACGAAATTTATGTCAACCACACCATGCACTTTATTCTTCGAAATTTTTAATTGATATATATGTAATATTATTTGGTTGCGTCTATGCTTGATCAATGTTTATTTATTTTGCTTAATCATGTATTATATTTCGAAATGATTAATTGAAAGTATCATGAGTGGGAATGACATTCTTTTACGAAAAATATTAGCTAAATAGCACACTGTTGATTTCGAAATAATCGATCAACATATTAATTCATAAATAAGTGGGAAAAATCTGTTGGAACGTGTGATTATGGTCACGAAAGGTAATCAAAAGTGATTAGAAATGTATTTAGTGCTTCAAACAACGTATATAATGATTTATCTCAGCAAATTTGAGCTAAAAAAACTATATATTAGAGTATCACGTTTTTTAGCGAGTAATATTGAATGCTTTTGTAAGGAGTTACGAGCTCGTGAGTGTATATAGTTGAGTGATGATCAAGTGATATTACAAGTGCGATTGGAGCCTCTATTGAGTGATGACTGATTTGTTACATGTCTCTAGGGCTGTCAAATTAGCGGGCCGGGCTGGGCCGGCCTGAGCCCGTCGGGCTTTTTGGGATAATCGGGCTGGGCCAAAAAAATTTGCAAGAAAAGTCGGGCCGGGCCGGAAATTTTTCGGGCCTGAAAATATGCGGCCCAGCCCGGCCCGAAAATACATTTATAGTGCAATTTGTTCGGCCCGGCCCGGGCCCAGCGGGCTTTTACCCATTTCGGGCCGGATCGGGCCGGCCCCCGACAAAATTTCGGGCCTAACATTGTGTGGCCCGGCCCGGCCCGAAAATGCTTCGGGCTTGAAAATTGGCAGCCCAGCCCGGTTTCGGGCCGGGCCGGGCCAATTTTGACACCCTTACCTGTCTCTAATTTAGTACTTTAATCACATACTCCCTCCGTCCCATTTATATAGGCGGATTGAAATTTTCACATGAATTAAGAAAATTTATTGAAAAAGTAAATTATATACTCCCTCCGTCCCACCGAATATGGCATGTTTTCCATTTTGGGCCGTCCCACCGAATATGGCCTGTTTCCTTTTTGGAAAAGAATTAGAGCTTACTTTAAGCTAAAAAATCACTTTAGTAGTACATTGTTGACCAAAAAAATACTTTATTAACTAAAAAGTTACTTTATTAACACTTTATTACACCTAATTCTCTTTTTCTTAATCTCCGTGCCGAAAATAAATAGACCATATTCGGTGGGATGGAGGGAGTAGTAAATTTCTTAATTTGCCCCTATTTATTATTTGACTTTGTATTTTTTATGAGTTAATCAAATAATTAAAAGGGATATATCTATACTATATTAAAGCAGAATCTTCTGCATGGCAATTTCCCGCCCAAACTACTATTATCCCGCTTAAAATGCATGGGTTGTTGTGCTATTAATGATGATATAAGCTTTATTAGATATACATTGATATATTGATATTGATTTATATTGACTCAAACGAATTTTTTTTTCAAATTTCTTACTCTTTATATATTGATATTCATTTATTACAAAAAAATATTGATTTATTTTATTATTAATCTTAATAGACGAATGAGCTTAGATATACATTCAATATAAATTAATTTCTTAATTTAAATTTTCCAAAGTAACAATATTTATTAATTTCTTGATTTTGAATATTAGAATTACAATTAGAACGATTATTGGGTATATACTCTTATGTAATATATATGTGTTAGAGTATTCACAAAATTAAATTTTGACTCAAATATCTCAAAATTATTGTTCCATACATCTTCGAATAAGTGTCCGAGCTATCAAAATGTATATAGATCAAGATAGTGAGCAAAATGATTTTAATTTTAACCCCTAATTATAGCATGAAAAATGAAAAATGTATTTTTTTTCCTTGAATAAAAAGGATAAATTTGATAGTTTGACATAATTTTTGTAATCTATAGTAGTGCATGGTTGTTTATTAATGTTTTAATATAGGAACGAGATTAGATATACATTGATATATTTATATTGATTTATATTGACTCAATCTTTTTCAAATCTCTTACTCTTTATATATTGAATATTGATTTATTCAATAAAAAAATACATATTGATATTGATACATAAAATCAATCTATCTATTCTATTACTATATTAAAGCAGAATAATTGCAATATTTTTTCCCGCCCATTCTTATACTTTTCCCTCCCACTTTGCATGCCCCATGCACACTCTCCGCCTAGCCCACTCAATGATCATTTATTTGCTAAAAAAAAAATAACAATTCATTGATACCGGCCAAAAATTAATTTTGTGATTTAAATGACAATATTTTGCAATAAAGTTGTTTATTACTATGTTATAATTTTTTTTTTGGTAAAATATATTATTTTGTGATACTTTATTTTTTAAATTTGTATGGATAAGTTTCTTAATTAAATCTTAATATTCAACATAAGTATTATATATATATAATATAATTGTATTTATAATCAAGTAAAAAATAATTGTATTAATAATACTAATGAACACAATTATATAATTTTAGAGAATCATTTAGAATATAAATATATATTGAAATATGTATTAATTTTTTGATATTACTAATTAAAACACTAATTATCATACAGCGCAGCGCAACGCGCGCGGGTAAATCTAGTACTATATTAAAGTAAAATAATTTGTAATGCATTTCCCCGCTCATTTTGCATGCCACATGCAAATAATTATACAATTTCCAGTAAAAATTAATAACTATAGATTTTATCATGCCATTTCAATTTTTCAAATTAAAAAATTAGGCTTTAAAGCCTAACAAATTTAGTTCACTATATAATGATGTGTATGTTGCATTTCAAATTTTCAAATTCAAATATTAAGCTTTGGAGTAGTAATTATTTTATTGTTTGTCACGTTAATTAATTTTTGTGTTTGCTAAATGTATTATTTTATATAGGAAGATTCACAGAGATAAATTTTATTAATTTGAAATATTTAATTAGATTATATAGATATTATTAACATTTAAAAATGTAAAAATTGAAATACAATCGAATGGTGCAGCGAAACGCGCGCGGGTAAATCTAGTTAGTAAATGAGCTAAAAAAAATTACTTTTTATGGAAACAAGCCTATATATTTGGGACATCCGAAAAAGGAAAACAAGCCTATATAAATGGGACTGAGGGAGTATCATTTATTGGTCCGATTTTGTGGGATTTCTTTAATTTGTTACGAGTACCGCCAATCTTTTACCAGTCAAACACCCAAACTACTCAAGCCATGTGTATACATAAGTAGAATTTGCGTTAGTGAAAGAAAATTAAACTAATTAGTTGCAAAATAATTGATTATTAAGTGTGAGAAAATCACAAAGAAGTGTCTTTAAAAAAGAGCTATACTTTATACTAGTTTATAGTAGGTAGAATGATTTCACTTTTTTTTACATGCGAAAATGATTTCAATGTTAACTTAGAAGACAACTTTATTTGAAGCCAACTCTTTAGATATTGCTTCATAAAGCATGGTGGTATAAAATAACATATATATCTTTAAATTAAATTTAACAATTCTCTTATTTTGTCATCATTAAATTACGTCTTGTTGAGTTTTTACACCGAGCTATCGAGACACATATGCTATTTATGTTACATAAAAAACTAAAATAAAAAAAATAATAATGGATCTCATTTGAAAACTACTCCATTAATTCTCACAAACACTCGATAATTTTAGTAGAAGTTATATTCGATGAACCATCATAATAAATGTGGAGTCTTTCTATATAAATATGTACAATCTAGAAACACACACGTGATTTCGAAACCTTTATAAAAGGGCAAATCTCGAATAATAATTAAAGTATTTTATCCCAAACTTTGTTGTTTTTTTCAACTTTATCTTAAGTTTTAAAACTTATCTATTTTATTCTGATTTTTTTTCAATATGTATTAATACTTTTATTGAAGTTGTCCATCCGACGTTGAAACTCAAAATTGATCGAGGGTTTTAAAGCCCATGATCTTGACTTTCCGCCCAAATTCTCATTCTTGTCATCGTATATTCGATGGTAGAGTATTTCCAAATAATGAATCTGAATTGCATTAACTTCCCGACTCAGTTACTTTGCCATCGGATGCCCGACGACAAAATTAATACTATGGACATGCAATCTATACCATATACTTTTAAAAGCCCTTAATCAATTTTAAGTTTCGACGTGGAATGAATAACCCCGATGAGGAATCCTCAATCCTAGATATGCTAAACTTGTGAACATATGTTAGTAGTACTAAAGATATTTAGTATTTATAGCCCAAAAGAG
Organism: Agastache rugosa; assembly: GCA_031470985.1. Lineage (NCBI taxonomy): Eukaryota > Viridiplantae > Streptophyta > Magnoliopsida > Lamiales > Lamiaceae > Agastache > Agastache rugosa. Next base: position 21,529,722 of record CM062608.1, on the reverse strand, counting down.
AAAAGGAAAAGGATAGGTAGTATATATAAATTACTCCAAATAAGTTCATATCAATTAATATCCCATAAAGTTATAAGTAGTCCTCTTTTGATTCAATTTATTATTGATCTGAAATGTATCTTGCATCTCACAAAAAAATATTATCTATTCTATAAAAAAAATATATATTATAAAATACTCACTCCGTCCCGTTGATCTTGGCCTAGTTCTTTTTGGCACGGGTATTAAGAAGAAAGGTATTAAGTGTAAAAGTTATGTTTAGTGTAGTTTGTATATATTATTTTATTGACTTATAGTGTTTTTTATTGACTTTTCAATCCTGCAGTGTTTTTTATTGACTTTTGAGCTTAATTAATGTACTAATTGAGCCATAATTTTGTCCAAAAAAGAAAACATGCCAAGATGAGTGAGACGGCCCAAAAAGGAAAACAAACCAAGATGAGTGGGACGGAGGGAGTATCAATTAAGCTTAATCAAATATCAAATTAAAAGAAAAAAACATATTAACCAATAAGAACGAATAGCCTATCAATTTTCAAACTAATTATGCAGGTAATAATGCCAATTAGATTGTACTATAATAGTAATATATTATAGTTGTCACGTGCCTCGTTGCTTCATCACATGGAAAATCTTTATAGTATAATTTAATATATTGTCTTATCACTGAAAACTCACCTAAAAATTTGTCCATTTACTATTATTGTTGGAAAATATTATTGCTATAAATAATAATTTTTCTTTTCACATGTTTTCATTAGGAAATTAGAAATATGGATGGTCATGATGTTTGCAGACATAATGGGGGCAAACTGGTAATTACGTATTAATCATAGTTATGAATTAGTTAATCATGATTAATCGATATCTGATTTTACTGAATTATTCTTGCAGTACTTTTAAGAGAGGAATTAGCAGATTTATTTCAAATTTCAAATCACATCCGTCCAAATTAATTATAGATTATTATTTCCATAAATTAATTTAAGTAATACAACAAATAATTATGCATATATTTTCTTTTATTTCAAAGATTATGTAGATAATTTGTTAAAAAAACGATTAAGTAGATAATTTCATTCACCACATTGGTGTATTCGTTGCAAAATTAGTCTTCTTTCTCTTTTTACACAAAAAAAGGTAAAATAGTCAAACTAATTTTCGATCTTATCTCATTTCTCACCTAAAATGAAATTTATTAAAAATCATTGTATACGAAAATTTAGGAAACTATAATTTAATGATTGTTTAACAAAAAAAAATGAACCGTAACATTTTTTTGCTGGATTTCGTTAATTAATCATATTATACAAAAAAGAAAAAAAATAAAAATCACATGTATTTTTAAAATTAAGTTGGTCGACTTTTTATTTCAATTATTTTTCTGCGGATGTATAATTTTTTTATTCCGCCTAGATTTTTGGTTTGTTAATTAAATTTTTTTTCTTAATTTATAGTAAATATCCGCCTAGATATTCATAGAATTGTTAATTAATATGTTTTCCCTTAATTTAGGAAAAATATCATCGTAGATATCACTACTCATTCATTATTAAAACAAATTTAGCTTATTTCTAGAGAAATTCATGTATAATACCCAACACATTTGAGAAACTGTTTAGTTTATTTTTCACTAAATGATGTGGTTGCAATAACAAAAATTGGACACTTTATACTGAATCGCAAATTTATCAATTTTAACAATTATACGTAGCAACAAATCAACAACATAGAATTTGTGATTTTATCCAAAATAGTTAAAAAAATTTGCAGTTCTAGTAACTATATATTTTAACCTTTAACAATATATATAAACAATTTCAGTTTAACATACCATTGTTGAAATTAATTTTTAATGAAACAAAAAATTGGCTTAAATTTGCGTATTTATGGGAAGTAGCGTGGAAGCGACATGTTATAGGTCGCCAAAGCTCCAACTTTCATCTAATTTTAACCAAAATCGCAAATCACTTTTTTATTTTGCTAATTTTAGATTTTCTATGCATATAAGCTACCATTTTTTTTGAGACATAGGGGAAAAGGAGCGGTGCCGAGACCTCACTGCTTACATACTGAAGCCGTATAACTTGGGTGTCCACTTGAGGACTGCATATAAGCTACCATTAAAAATTGTAAATTAATCTAAAGTTTGCATACTTAGAGCATCTCCAACCCAGCTGTATATCTTCACATATCTTCAAATTTGGAGCAATTCCTTCTCCAGCCCAGCACCAAAATCCTGCTCTATTATACAGATTTGAATAGTGTTGCTCCAAACTTGGAGCAACACTATTAATTGCTCTACTCTTTTTGCAATTAATTTTCTTGTTATAATTATTCTTCCTTGTTATATTTATTATTTTTTGTGTTCTTTAATTATTTTGTTCCAACATATTATATTATAGTTAATTTCTAAACATATTATACCAACATTAAAATTATATAAAATTATTTAAAAAACACAATTACATAAAATACAAGATAAACTAAAAAAAAATTAAAAAATGCAACTACATAATAGAAGCATAAAAACAAAGTCGATACATTTAATTTCTAATAAAGGCTATCTCTGGAACGTTCTACACCATTTGAAAATAAATTCTGAAACATATCAAAAGTACTAGTGTTGGCTTCTTTGACTTGTTTCCGCTATCGAATAATATCTTGTTGCTCTGATCGGAAGTAATCACATATTTCAGGATCATCAACCGTGGCCAAAAGTAGAATATTCTGTTTTTGTGTAGAAATATAGAGCAAACTGCTGGAGATGACTTACTGATTTTGCTGTATTTTAGTGTTAAAATTGATGTATTTTAGTGCAAACCACTGGAGATGGCTTTACTACATATTTAAAGCCTTCTTTTAGTATTTTTTAAAGATGTGCAAGAAAGGTTCAAACCAAATTGAAATATCCAAATTCCAATACAATATGCTAACTCATTAAGCCATCATTAACGATCTTTCGAGCGTTTTTTGTCAAATTTAGTAATCTTACGATTTCAGGATTTAATCTTCTTGTAAAGTATTTATAATATTTTAATTTTTGAAAAATATATATTGTCATATTCCAACTCAACTTTATGATAATTCAAAATTTTAAGAATCTACATATAACTAAATATAATTTTTTTGTTGCGATTTATAATTTTTTTTCCGGCTTATGAAGAAACGCGGGAGAGAATGTTTAAATTATTATTTGAATAAGTTGTGTTTGCTCCATAATCTTAAAAAGAGCTTCTAAAAATAAAACAATTAAGACTGCAATACCTAAAATACCCCCACGCGCTCCCCACCTCCTCTTTCACAGATAAAACTATTTCTTACACTAACAATTAATTTTCTCTCTCATCATTTCTATTTTTTTCTTTTTCTTATGGAGAACCAGAGCCAGAACTCCGGGCGGCGCCACCGCGAGAAATCGGCGTCGGCTTCGCCGTCCTCGCGCCGGAGCTTGAAGCGGAAGCTCGCTGAGGAGTGCGGCGATGATCGCGGAAGTGCCAGCGGCGAATCGCCATCAGCTTCGCAGCAAGATCTCATGAGCGATATCCGCACGCAAGTTGAGATCCTAGATTCCGTTTTCTCCGCCGCGGAGCAGGATCGATCGTCGGCACAGCGCGCCATCCACGTCCTGTCGGAGCTCGCGAAGAACGGTACTGGAACGATGGGAAACGGAAATGAAAAGACATAAAAAAATCTTACTTTTTGCTTTTCTAATTTTGTCTAATTAGCCGTTTTGTGCGTTGTAGCGGTTTAATTGAGTGTGCATGTGCTGAATTTTAAGCTTAGGGCTTTGATCTGTGGTGGATTGATTCGTGTGGTGGTTGTAGAGGAAAGGGATGTGTGGATATGTTATTTATGTTTGGTTGAATGTTTTAATCAGTTAGATGTAGTTTGCCTTTGTTTTTCTAAAGGAGCATGTACTGAATTTTGAGTTTAATTCTATGATCTGTGATGAAATTTAGTGTGTTTGGTTGCCAGAGGATATGGTGAATGTGATAGTCGACTGTGCGGCGGTGCCGGTGCTGGTAAAGCATCTTCAGGCGCCTCCTCCGCTGGGGAGAGAGGGGGAAGGTGGTCAGAGGTCATACGAGCATGAAGTGGAGAAAGGAAGTGCCTTCACTCTAGGACTCCTAGCCATTAAGGTAACTTCAATACTCCAGAGGTCTGATTCTATATTTTTAGTTTTGTTTTGTTTTGTTTTTTTCTTTTTTCTCTGAATTAAGCTAATTAATTGGTGTTCGAAGCTGTCATCCACTAATTGCATATGAATTTCATTAAGATATTAAGACCTTGTGCTGAAATTGGCACATTCCAGATGAGGTAATATGCCAAAGATGTTGATTACTTTGATCCTGTGAATATGATGGTTTCTCTTTTCTGTATTAAGTGAATTAGTTCAATTTCTTTTATGGAAAACTATCCTGTCCTTATTTTCCATAGAAAAAAAAAGTAGCTGCCCACCAAATGGCAAATGATCATCTTGAGCTAACCCTGAAAAGGGCCTGCAAGTGAACAAGCCATAGATAAATGTTTGACTGTTTATGGAAATGCACCGATCTTTTGTCTTTTCTGTTTTTGGCCTTTTTCCTTAAATAAATGCACACGGTCATGGTAAATCTTTGTTAGCTTGTTGATTGTTTAATTTGATAATGTTATTGCCACGCTTCATCTCTTCAACTAACTAAACTTTCATTTGCACATAAAAGACAGCTTTATCGATAACTCACTGGAAACAGTGAGTATTAAAATGCTTACAGATTGTCTTGGAAACTAATTTTAGGATTAATGGAAGGTTTGTTTACCTGATCTAGGAATTTATTGTTTAATCGATCTTTCATGGAAGGATGACACAGAATTGAAAAATTTTGTATTTATTAATTGTCTGTTGAATCACCAATCTGCTTGAGATAACTTATGATAATTTTTCGATCTGTCCCTTGTGTTATTCAGCCAGAGCATCAACATCTAATTGTTGATGCGGGAGCCCTACCCCATCTTGTTGATCTCTTGAAGAGGCATAGTGATGGTCCAAACTCTCGGGTTGTAAGTGGTGCTATCCGGAGAGCGGCTGATGCAATCACTAATCTTGCTCATGAGAATAGCAGCATTAAAACCCGCGTTAGGTTGGCTTTCTTGTGTACATTATGATGGAGCATGCAAAATCTTTCTGCCCTCTATAATCTGAAATCATGATTTTAATTTTTAGGATTGAAGGTGGTATCCCTCCTCTTGTTGAATTGCTTGAGTTTGCCGACTCGAAGGTGCAGAGAGCAGCCGCGGGAGCCCTTCGTACTCTGGCCTTCAAGAATGACGAGAACAAAAATCAGGTATTCTTCTTCTTCCTCTCCGTCTGAGTAACTCATGAGCTATGATTATGAAGTCTACATCTTTATTTTTTTTCCCTAATTTCTTGCTAATTTCAGATTGTGGAATGCAATGCTCTACCTACACTTATTCTAATGCTGCGGTCTGAGGACACTGCTATACACTACGAAGCGGTTTGCTACTATTATATGTTTCAGTTATATGATTTCTTCTCACTATATTAAAAATGAAATATCATATGTACTCATGCCAGTAGTCATTGCAAATTGTCAGGTTGGCGTTATTGGTAATCTGGTCCACTCGTCTCCAAATATTAAAAAGGAAGTGCTGGTTGCTGGAGCTTTGCAGCCTGTCATTGGTTTACTTCGGTACGACCAACTGAATGTTGAAAATGCTGTTATCTACACAAAATTTTCTTTAAGGAGCCTTTGTTTTTCTTGTAATTTTATTTTTATCAGCTCATTTTACTTTTAGAGAAGCAAAGAACTACACAAAATCAGTGTTATCTGACTTGAAAAATAGATCATGAATGAAAAAGTCTTATCTTCATGTTTATATGTGCTGATACATGCTCATCCCTAGCAAAACATGCTGGAATAACTCCATTTCCTTCTCTGAAATCCAGTTTTCGCTAGATGTCAATGCTTTTCCTGTTCTCTGCATTGTTATGCTATTATTTTGTTCACTCCTGATCTATAACTGTATAATTCGTAATAGTTAATTTTTTAGACTTTTTAATTGTTACTCTTTTTCTCTGATCATGAATAACAGCTCCTGCTGTTCAGAGAGTCAAAGAGAAGCTGCTCTCCTTCTTGGGCAATTCGCTGCAACAGATTCAGACTGTAAGGTTGACAAATAACTATCCGTTTAACCTGAAGCTTCATTCTAATTAATTATCTAAGAAAACTCTCTTCAGTCCCTAATTTATGCATTACTCAAAAAATCGTGTGATGCCTCTATAGGTTCACATTGTTCAAAGAGGTGCTGTCCCTCCACTCATAGAAATGCTCCAGTCCGCAGATGCTCAATTGAGGGAAATGTCAGCGTTTGCCCTAGGGAGGTTAGCTCAGGTAACATTTTCCATTTATCCTTCTGTGGTTCTCACACCATCAATACTATTCTAAAATGATTCTTCTTTCATATGTATATATATTTTATAAGTTATGTTAATTAGTGGCATATAACTTTATTTGTTCCTGCTTCAGGATCCTCATAATCAAGCTGGTATTGCCCACAGTGGTGGAATAACGCCGTTGCTGAAGCTTCTTGAATCAAAAAATGGATCTCTGCAACATAATGCTGCATTTGCTCTTTATGGACTTGCAGATAATGAGGTATAGAAAAATGGAGAAGTTTTTTAGTGCTTGTGTTCAGAAGGCTTTGGCATTTTTTATCAGGTCATTTCTTCCTCGTTCTTGTTATCTCTTACCATTTTGTTCCCCATTCTCTTCGCTGTAGGATAATGTTGCAGATCTTATTAGGGTGGGAGGTGTTCAAAAACTTCAAGATGGTGAATTTATTGTCCAAGTACAATCCTAAGCCAAACTGATTATTTTTTTTGTTATAAAAATGTTTGTTGAACAAAATGTTGTTATGTCTTGATTGAATCAGAGATATGTCTCCTCTTTGTCAATTTTCTGCAGCCTACTAGGGATTGTGTAGCCAAGACACTGAAAAGACTTGAAGAGAAGATTCATGGGCGGGTAAGCTACTTTTAGTTGTTTGCAAAGATGAAAGAAAATTGCTTCCTCTAATGCTTCATTATATTAACTAGAGTTCTTCAGCATTGAGTCTGAAGAAATATGATGGTAGGATGTAGAATATTTAAGCATGAATCGTTTCAAAATGTTTCTTGTGTTTTAGATATAAGATAAACTGAAACTGAATGCTTTGAGTTCTTGAGTTGCTCTGTTGTTACCATTTTAGTATGGGCATGTAACTTGGTTTATAATTTTCCTGGACAGGTATTAAGTCATTTATTATACTTGATGCGTGCGGGAGAAAGAAATGTTCAGAGACGCGTGGCTCTGGCTCTAGCCCATCTTTGTTCTCAAGATGACCAAAGAACCATTTTCATTGATAACAATGGTACAAGCTAACTACTTTATAAAGTCAGTATCACATCCTAAATCAAGACTTTCTGCTGTGAGCATGACGGTTGATCTTGACCACAGCTTTCACTTCCAACCTCACACTGCTCACGTATATGCAGGACTTGTGTTGCTTTTGGAACTTCTGGAATCAACTAACTCAAAGCATCAAAGAGATAGTTCCATGGCATTATGCAGGTTGGCTAATAAAGAAAGCTCACTTTCTTCCGTCGATGCAGCTCCTCCTTCCCCAATACCTCAGGTGACTTTGCCATTCTGTGTAATTGTTGTTATATCAGTCAATCAACTGTTACAATGAATCATCATTATCAACAAAGATTTTTTTTTCTGAAGTATATAAGAAAGGGGACTTATAAGGCTTGAGTTTTGGTTTCTGGAGTTTGAATGAAAGAAGGTTTGTTTTGACTGCAGGACATTTTCTGTATTATCCTTTGACCAGTGTAGGAAAATAAGCAGAAAAATAGAACTCAACTTCTTTTGTTCTAGCAGGAAAATGTGCTTAAAGATTATAGTAGTAGCAATTCTATTCTTCCTGAATTAGTCCCTACTCTTCCTTGTAATCTAGATGGTTCTCTGCAATTCAACTTATTGTGTTTATACGTGTTACACTTAATTCCCTATCTAGTCTGAACTGAAAACATTTTGAAAATAGAAATTCTTTACTTTGTTTTCTGAAGAAAATTTCTTTGCATGTTGGGCCAATTTCCGAGGCATCTTTTTTTGGTGTCCTGATTTTCTTTGTAACCTTACGGGCTAGTTAGGTTTAGGGGTTCAATTGATCCTTAGAGAAAACATTAAGGGTTTATTTGACCCTTTTCCCTCTTCGATATTATCATCAGATTCATCACTCTCAATCTTAGATCTCGATTCTCCTTTTGATGTACTTGTGATAATGTTTTTGTTTAAAAGTTTTGGATGCGCGGACTGTGATAATAACATTTGTTTATGCCTGGTAACTTATATAGAATCCTGCTGCAGGTATATCTGGGCGAGCAGTATGTAAATAATTCTACGTTGTCTGATGTGACATTTCTAGTTGAAGGTAGATATTTTTTTCAGAACAACTTGAATTATTCAAGATGTACACCATGGCCTCATTCTTATCAGTATTATCATTTTATTATCAGGAAGACGGTTCTATGCACACAGAATTTGTTTGCTTGCTTCTTCTGATGCATTTCGAGCTATGTTTGATGGTGGTTATCGGGTGAGCACACTATTGAATTCCCGTTACTATTTTTCTATCTGTGCCTGGGTGCTCCCTTATTGAATTGCCCCTCCCTGGTTGGTTGGTTGGTTAAACTTTCTAAAAATTTGACGGAATAATGCAGGAGAGGGACGCCAAAGACATAGAGATTCCTAATATCAGATGGGATGTTTTTGAGCTGATGATGAGGTAAATGCATTGGGTTTTACACCGTCACATACCTGTTGCAATAAGAGACTTAAGAGTTATAAATCAATTATCATTTCTAGAAATAATCTCCTGAAACTGGTCTCTTACTCATTTTAGATACATATACACCGGATCTGTCGACGTCAACTTAGAAATAGCTCAGGATCTTCTACGGGCTGCTGACCAGTATTTATTAGAGGGTCTGAAGCGTCTGTGCGAATATGCCATTGCACAGGTAAGTTCACACAAGAAAGTCAAAGACTTATTTTAAACCGAGTTTCTTCTGTTTGGATAATATCTCCTTCCCCTCTCTCTCTATAGGATATTTCAGTCGAAAATGTATACCTCATGTTTGAGTTATCGGAGGCGTTCAACGCTTCATCTTTAAGAAATGCTTGCATTCTATACATTCTGGAAAAGTACGACAAATTGTCTACCATGCCCCGGTACGTTTGATCCTCGACCTCTGGCTGCCTTGGCTACTATCCATCTTCTCCGTGCTTTATGTTTATGCACGAACGCAGGTACTCGGAGCTGATCCATCGTATCCTACCGGAGACGAGAAGTTACTTTGTGAGAGTGCTGACCAGACCTAACCATGCTGAATTAAGACGATGAGCAATTTTTGGGACTGATGATTATTGACTAAATTAACGAGGGTGAGAATGTACAGAGATTTGATTATTAGTTACTCTTCTCTTTTGAATAGTTGAGGAGTCTCCATTTTGTTGTCTTGGTGTGAAAACACCTTTAATGGAAACGCCATATAGTGATGGTTTAGTTTGTGTTCCAACTTTCATTCTTGCACGAATTTCATGCGATCATTTTTTTGGGTTTTTTGGATCCAAACCCGTTTCACTGTGAAACTAAGCATAAATTAATCAAAATATCATTTACTTTACCAACAGCCTTCTGCAAAAATTACTAAATAATTAAAATGAATAAATGCGAGCTCTATCAAATTGTTTGTATCATGGATATCTATCTCCATCATGCTAAATATGGCTCATTCTTTTGGGCATGAGAATTAAGAATAACTTGTGAAAGGTAGAAAGATAGTAAAGTGTCATGGTTCACATTTTCTTAAGAGTTATTAATTTTTGCCATTTTTAGAACGAGTCATATTTAGCAGGACAACCAAAAAGGAAAGCGAATCATATTTAGTGGGACGGAGGGAGTAATATATTATATTTTCATTATAATTTTCCATTAAATAAGGGTATAGTAGAGATATAAGAGTACCCTAGTAGCTCACTTAAAATCATTTTTAACTTTAAATTTAAGCTAATACTTATAACAAAAAGTGAGATAAAAAGTTCATCCAAGAGATCTTCAAATTGAGTGGACTCTACAAAAATATTTACACCTCTTTTTTTTTTTACAAATTTACAACTCCCTAAATCTAGTCCATATCACAAATTGAATTGGGCCCACAATTTTTATAAAATAATTAATGAAAAATATGAGAATTGTTGTATGCATTTGTAAAACATGGGTAAATAGGATATAGGAAACTTTTGAAGCAAATTTAGAAGCAAAATTTTGAAAATTTGCTAGGAGTGCTCTAATAGTAGTAGATTACCCAATTTTACGAAAATATGCAATTAATAGATAAATTCCAAAAAAATGTTGTAGCTTAGAAATATTTATCACCTTTGTAAAGTTGAAAGATCAGTGTTCAATCCCTAATTCCCCGATTCCGAACTCAAAACAAATTAAAATCTATTATAAAAGTCATCCAAACTTATTTCATAGCTAACTTATTTTTTTGAAATTTAAATCTAGCTCTAAAAATTCAATGTATATAACCGCATCATGGCCGACCTTTAAGGTTAAAATATCTTCCTCATAAAAATATTACAAAATAGATGAAAGGATTCAAATTTCAAAGCTACTAATAATACAATGGATCTTTAGATAATTCATTTAAAATATTTTCCAAATTTTCAATTTCTCTCATCCAAAAATACAAGCCATAAATCTTTAAATACCGGGTCAACTCGGGTCACCGAGTGCTAACTCGTCTTTGCATTTAAGTGCGACTCTGTTAAAGGAATTAAGGAGAAACACGTTTCTTCCCTGCAGTCAAAGATAGAAGAAGCGACTTTCCCTAAGAATTATCCTTTCCCAGAGAATCATCGATGGCCGCTCAGCTCTCCGGCGTCTGGCTTAACAGCTCCGCCGCCTCGCTCACCGGGGAGTTACTCCACCGCCGCTGCAGCCGTCCGCCGCTCGCGGTTGTATCCGCCGTTCATCCTTCCACTTCTTCGCCGATTATCCAGGCAAGACATTGCACAGTCTAGTTACGCCAATTTTCTCGTTAGTTTATTTCTGAATTTCATTGCGCACTGAATTATGCTTTGAACCTCTATCATTTCATTTCGATTGGAATTGCTAAGTAGAATATTTTTCTTTTCTTCCTCTTCTTCTGTATCAGCGTAGGTAATAATATTTTCGACGGAAAGTGTTTTTAGAATTCCGAGCCTCATTTGTTTTCTGATTTTATTGAAGAAATTCTTGTAGCTAAGATATGCTTATGCAGTAATTCAATCAACTAAAGAAGTGCTCAATAAAATGTATACTACAATTTTATTTTATTTCGGTGAATTGTGTTTTGTCATCCGAACTACAGCTGTTTCTGAGATTTTACATTTCAACTAATTTTATTTTTGCCTCGATTGTATGAGCTATTCTGTTATTTGCATTTGGCATATGGAGCCACCATTGCTGGAATATTCCTGCAAATGAGGGGATAGAAGAAAGTAAAACAAAAAACGAGAGAATTCTATTTTCCGTTTTTGTTTTAAGGAAAAAAGGACATGATAAGTGTTCAAGAACTTTGAGTCATTCACTGTTATATGCATACTGTAGTTCATTTTGTTAAAATGTAAGCCATTTATCGCGAAAGATGCTTGCAGATTGTTGGTGGAAAAAATTTGGGATGGAATGGAATGGAGAGTTCAAAGCTCAGTAGCACTTTGGATGTTGATCCTGAAGAATTTGACTGGGCAGTATTAGAAAGTGACATTTATCACTGGACAAAAGTTTTACGTCCCGTTCAGGTAGGAATAAGGTGTGGACTTAACTAACAATCTTTGGCAATTATGGCTTGATTATAGTGGGCATCTAATGAGGCTGAAATTCATTTTTGTGCTCTTAATGCTGTTGCAAATCATAGTGGTATCCTGGTCACATTGGGAAAACTGAAAAAGAACTCAAAGGCCAGCTGAAATTGATGGATGTTGTGATAGAAGTTCGAGATGCTAGGATTCCAATGTCCACTAGCCATCCACAGGTTAAGATCTTCGTGGTTTATTAAGTCGCAGAAACTAAGCTTCTAACTCATATCTTTGCTGCTGATCCTTATCTTTGTCAACCTATTTGAATATATATTTATCTGCATTTGCTATTATGTCCTCACACCATTTCACGTTTTAATATACGGGAATCACGAGATAGGAAAATGTTAGAGAAATCTTGATGATTGTAAGGCCCTAAAAGAATTTAACTGAATGAAGCCCCTCTCTGCTCTATATTATGAAATTAAGGCACCTTACAGCCTTAATGTTAACTAATAATGCAAACCTTATCAAGGGTGAATTTCTATCCTTGTTGTATCTTTCCTGTGTTACTATGGCTTGGTATTCATTATTGTTAAACTTGGATGAATAGATGGATGCATGGTTGGGAAATAGGAAGAGGATAGTTGTTTTAAATCGAGAAGACATGATTTCTAAAGCCGACCGAAATGCTTGGGCTAGTTACTATGCAAGGCAGGGGACAAAAGTTGTCTTCTCAAATGCACAGTTTGGAATGGTATTTAAATTATCTACCTATCTAGGTTACCTATATCATTGCAAAAGTTCTTTATTTGTTAATGATTACTCTTAATTTGGGAACGTTAGGGTGCCTTGAAGCTGGTTAGGTTAGCAAAGGAAACTGCAGTTGCTGTTAACATCAAACGCAAATCCAGAGGACTGCTTCCTCGTCCTGTGAGTTTTTTACTGCTATTATCATGTTGACATTTTTTGTCATTCTTGCATGGAACATAGAAGCTGTCATTATAAGATCTGTTTCTTATTCCTTTTTTTTCTCTGTCCCAAAATTATAGTCCATTTTTATTATAATATGTGCACTAAATTTTCTTTTTTCTTAATATACCACCCTCCTTAATGTTCTTTGAAATTAACAATCCTTTTATTTTGGATGAGTAAATGAGGATATATTAGGAAAATTTTATGTAATTATACTTTTCCCAAGTACATTAAATACATTTTCTCAATATGTATGAAAAAGGGAAATTGACTATATTTTTTGGTGGAGGAAGTACATCTTTTTGACCTATTTCTTGAACTTGTATGCTTGATGCGATCTAATTTTTGATTTAGTTACAAGAAGACATAAGGCAACAAAGTTCTAGCTTTTCAAAATTATAGCCTCTGTTATGTATGTATTATTAATTACTTGTATCAGAGGTTCATGCATATTTTCACAGGTTCGTGCTGGAATAGTCGGCTATCCAAATGTTGGTAAATCGTCTCTGATAAACCGGTTGCTCAAGCGTCGGATGTGTCCTGCAGCACCAAGACCTGGTGTTACAAGAGAGCTCAAGTATGTCAATCCTTATTGTGTTAACTATATAACATAATAACACTAAGACTCCTAAGCAATAACAACAGTAAATTTGCTACAGTGAAGATTCAGAATCATGACTGGCTTCAATGAAAAGATGGTTGTTTTATGTTTCAAGCTCCAATTCTGTTTCTATCAGTAGTTTTAGCATAAGACTTCCGTTATAACGCAGAAAGAAACACTACGATCACAATACAAATTAGAAATAGTTTTAAATTAATGACAGGATGCCATTCTTTTTCTTTTATATTATGTAGATTCTAATATTAATCTTGGTATAAAAGGTGGGTTCGCTTTGGGAGCGATTTAGAATTGTTGGATTCTCCTGGCATAATTCCAATGAGGATCGATGATCAGTCAGCTGCGGTTAAACTGGCCATATGTGATGACATTGGAGAGAGATCTTATGATATTTCTGAAGTTGCAGCCATCCTTGTACAGATTCTGTCCCGGCTTCCTGAAGTGGGTACGTCGTGCATAATTATTTCTCTGAAACATTTAGTAACTAAGGTTTTTTTCAAGTAATTAGGCAAAAGGAAAAAAAAAAAGAAAAAGATTTCTTATGGAAGTCATGTAGATGAAAGGCACCTTTTCACATCACTCTCCATCAAAACTCACTTGTTAAGTGAAGGATTATTTTGATCTTCAGCTTCTTTAATATGTAATCAGACAAAAAGATGTATCTGATTTCTGCACATCTTATTCGTTGTTCGAACAGGTAACAAAGCTCTTCAAAGCCGTTATAAGATTGAGGCAGATGGTCGAGCTGGTAGACTGTAAGTTGCAATTGCATGATAGCTAGTGCTTATCTCTCTCATATTGGATATACCTACCTCTTTGCAATTTCTGCAGAAAGAACACGATGTTTCAGAATCTTTGAAGCACTCGTTGATTGCTGCAACTTCGTATTTTGATGGATTTCCTTCGACCTGATTGCAGATTTGTTCAGAAGCTCGCTCTTCGACTGTTCAATGGGGACATTAATCAAGCAGCATTCCGAGTCTTGTCGGATTTCCGGAAAGGAAAATTTGGTTGGGTAGCTCTGGAGGCGCCTCCAAGGTAGGATTAAAGGTAATTTTGAACACATGATCTTCAAAATTTGCAGGCATATATGACCTAATTTGGAAGAGGGGCAATTCGGACTTTTAGTTAGGTGAGATTATTATCAAGTAAAAGCTTTGTATATACAGCATATTTATAGCTTATGCTAAATTTTTCTGGAAATTTCATTTCAGTGTATATTTGGAATTTCGGGTTCGTGTGATACCCTTATATTTTTAAGTTGGTTCACGAGCTAACATGTAGTGACAGACTTGATTAATTTATATAACGAGCTTCACTAAATGAACTTATCCGAGTTTTTATTGAGTCGCGATCTGAATAGCTTACCGGTAAAACGGCTTGGCTTATTTATGGCCTAAAAGCCGGTGAGTTTGTGGCCAAAAAATTCGAATGTCATTGTAAATAAATAAATCTAAATAAATAGGAAATAGTCTATAGCTTATTTTTCTATATTGTTACTTAATATTTATAAGTTATTTTGCTTTAATCTTAGATCTAAGAAATTTTCTCAGAATCTAGATGAAACTTTTTTAAAATAGTTTATAACTTTAATAATTTAATTCTCAACTCATTAACCCTTTTCAAAAATTCTCAACTCATTAACTGAATAAAGCTATAACATGTAAACATGGGATTATGGGAAATATATTTCAATTATCTGAAATCAAAATAAAATATCAACTATTTAAATTTAATACACGATATTTTTCTCTTTATTATTCCAAATAAATCAACATTAATCGTCACCCGATCAATCTTTTTAAAATTTACAAAATTCCATATTAAAATAACTTAAATAGGTGTTTGCGCGAAACGGTGGGCTTCGTGGCAACGCTATTTACAGAAAAACGCATTCGTTCAACACATTTCCTCTCTCTCTCTCTCTCTCTCTCTCTCTCATTTTTTCAATTTCTTTCTGCTCCATTTCTGCACGTACCTTATCCAGTTGCAGCTGCCTTCAACTCGAAACCTCGGAATTCCGGTTATTTTGCTGCTGCAGAAGGTGTGCAGATAAGAGGGAAATCACTCATTCTTTTGCGAAGTTCTACCGTTTCGTGGAGAAATGATGTGGGACGAGTGGTACGATTTCGAGCACAAAGAAGAATCTGAAGATGATCCTCGCTTCAATTTCGATTTCTTCTCCGTTTTATCAAAACCTAAGGTTTAAATTCCTACTTTTTTTTTTGGTAATATTTTGCCTTATTTCCCTTCTATTTCGTTGATGGTAAATATCAAATTATAGATTTTTTCTAGTTTTGTTTTATAAATAATTTCTTTTTTCTCGATTCTGGCTTGCAGGATTATTACAAGATTTTGGAAGTGGATTTTGCTGCCTCGGACGAAGCCATCCGTTCCAACTACATCCGTCTTGCTTTGGTACGTGAGTTTCTATGTGCTTCTTATTTCAGTAATTTAGTAGTATATATTTTTTATTTATTTTGATTTTTGGTTTATTTTCCAGAAATGGCATCCTGATAAACAGAAGAGTGAGGAGACTGCCACTTCAAAATTTCAAGAAATCAGTGAAGCTTATCAGGGTAATTGTTCTTTGCTCAATTTCAAAAATGAGTTTTTTTTTTTTTTTAAATTAATTATCTAATTTAGCAATTATTGTTATTATTTTCCCTGGTATTTGTTGTGCTTTTTGCTATTTGGGACTTTGGGACTCTGATTTAGGGATTATCTGACTCCATCTCAAGTTTAATATGTGAGTTGCAGAGAAATTCAGAATATGCATAATGTAGTTTGTTTTAATTTTTGTTAACGAATAGCAGAAAAAGTTTGATTCGGACAATCGGACTTCAGAGCTTATTTAGATACTAGATTGTTGAAAGTGTGCTTGAAATACATGAATGATTAATCTGATTATGCTCTTGAGTTATGAACCAAGCATTTGGTTGAATATTGAGCCAAAAACGACTCTACGTCTACTATGTAAAAGTTAGAATAAAAAGTTCCTTGCGGCAATGGATTTGAAAGTTAGCTTTGCCTCGATTCTGTTATTATAGAGTCAAATGCTATAGTTATGGTTTCGTGAGTTTTTCTTACCAAGTTGCTTGACTTGCTTCCATTGGATTATTTTAGATCATTGTTCGACTCTTTCTTGACTGTATTTTAAGTTAAGTTATCCTAAGGAATTCCATGTTGGCAGTTGGAATAGCTTCAATGGGATAATTTTTCACCAATTTAGAGGTAGTGGCTCAAATGTCTAATATTTTCACCAAATAAAATAAGTTTTTTTTCGTTTTCTTTTTCTTGGGAGTGAGGTGTTGTCGGCTATTGCTAACGCTGGTAGCCTTTCCCGTGATGGCTATGGCGCTAAAAGTGGGTTAGATTTTTTTGTTGATGGCATAAGCAACCAAATTCTGTGTACTTCTACGTGTTGGAAAGTGGTAACCTCCAGTGAGTGTATTGTTCATTACTTTGCAGAACAGGTTTTGATATCTGACTTGCTGCTTGAAGATGTATTTATAGCAGTAAGCGCAAATAATAATTAGTGGAGGAAGCGATTTTTTTAAATATTTGAATCTTGTATTGAATATGTTAATGTGACCTAATATCTATTGATGACTCAGAATTCTAAATCCCTACAATGTGTTACTTAGGCTCATATGAACAAACTTCGAGTTGCATAGTAATGAACCAAAAGCTTGTTTAATTGTATATAGGTGTCGAATTGGTTTTGTTCTATTATATATTATCAACGTGCTAGGTCTGGAGCAAATCTAAAACCGAAGGGGTGTGCTGCATCATGTTTGTGTCTGCAAATTTGTTCATCATTACAGTTTATTTGATCCTTTTTCATATGTGATTTAGTTATTAAAAGCTATATATATGTTCCAAGAGTTTACTTAATTTTGTTACTCTTGTTGAACAGTGTTGAGTGATCCTGTAAAACGACACGAATATGACAAGAAGGGCATGGTCTATACATATGACAGCAACATTGCGGTGACCTCTCAGCATCCATTTGTTTATAAACCCTCAACATTTTAATTATGCCCGTAAGGACATCCGCAACTCATTCTTTTCTTTTTCGGGAAATGCAGGATTATCTTAATCGCTACAAGAGCCTTATTCTAACATGCAACGGTCTTGGTATGAAATGCTCAATATGGTGATTTACATCCTGCTTATGTCCTCTGTAGTGGATAGATTTCGCGATCCTCTTGAATGCAGCAGGCTTTTTTTCCAGAACTGCAAGCACGGAGTCGGATCAGAATGCCGTTGTATGCAATTTTCACCATTCGACTCTTGTATGAAGACGTAGAAACTTAAAAGAGGCATCTTGTGGTATGTTTTTGCTGTACATCATCACTAGAATTGCCTGGGGGAAAACTGGTGGACCCTAGATAAAATGGACACTGGTCGTCCCGATCATGGACTCGGAGTCGGGACGACCTTGAATCCGTGTTATCTTGAACCTTGATAGTCTTTCGGGTTCTCTTTCAGTCGATCCGAACCGCTGAAAACCTAAGGTTCAACGGAACCGATCTGTGACCGTAGCACACGGGGTTTGTTTTCGACCAAATTTGACCTTTTTTATTTCTTTTCATAACTTTTCTTTAAACAATGGTAAAAAAACCATCAAATTTAAGAGAAAAAAAATTAGATCTAATCTGAACATTAAATTAGATGAGAAACTAAATTTCTACACTCGGTGAGGTAAATTTTATTTTTGATAGTATTATATGATTCAAAATGTGAAAAATTCGATTCTTCATTGAAGTTTACAAACATAAATGAACCCGAAATTCTTCACAACCGAATCTGAAATTGAAATGTAAGAAGCATTTTGTAATTTATCAATACTTTCAACTAAATAAATGTAATTTTTCCCTATAGCTCATGCTATTCACAACTGTCACGTGATAGTGAAATTAAAGAAGAAAATCAATCAAACAATATCAATGAATGAATCAGAATTTCAATGTTCACTTTCAAGATCAAACAATCATTCTATTGCCCAAAAAAAATAAAAATTGCAATAAGGGACTACCAAGCAGCATAAAAAAGGAGGGAAGCCCAGAAAAAACCTATTTACTAACACAAAACTAGAGAGAGAAACCTATGTAGCACTCATTTTATCATACATGGCATCTGTTTCTGTAGCATGCAATTAACAAATGGAACCTCTTCTTGATGTTGTCCATTGTATGGCGCGCGAAAATTAGCGCGAAAATTTTCATCTCGTGGTCGAGGTCGAACAGGAACAGAGAGGATCGGGATCATCTTTGTTCGGGCAGCAGCTGTCGCACACGGGGATGGAACGTTCAATGAGCCCGCACGCTGCTTCCTGTTTCAGAGTCGAGCAATATTTTTTAAACGTCTGCACGGTAACATGAAGTTTGAAATCGACACCAAACAGAAACTTCATCTCTAGCTTGTTCAATTCTCTCGTGCTGACGCCTCCCACTCTTGCATAATATGCATTGTTGAAGAATCTGCAGAAATCATTCACATTTTTACATTACAGTTTGGCAAGAATCAGTAATTCTTGATAATAAAAAATTACTGAAATAGTAATTAGCTTACGCGTCATCAATGAATTTTGCAGCCACCATGACGCTGGTGATCAGGAGGCGGTGGACGTTGAGGGAATTTAAGCATAAGTTTGTCCGTTGGATGAATCTGTCCACGTATATATGTGCAATAACGAAGCAAGAAGGACTGCAGTTCGAATACCTAAAAATCCGATCAATGTATTGCTGAATGCTCAGAGAAGGCGCTCTTGTACCATGGAATGCAGTGATAGCGTCTTTAGCTTCTGATTTCTCGAGCATCTTCTCATTTTCCTCGACAGTTTTATCCAGAATCGTTGAAAGAAGTGAAAGAACTCGGGGCTTTCCCAGGTAGTCCTTGATCGGGTCCTTGAGTCCCAACGTCACATAATCAAGCGAGCACATCATCTTTGGTTCGAGCCCCAAAGCTCCCATTGTACTAAAACAGATTTAGTATACTCGGTTTTTTCAAATGTCAAAGATTTGCAAGCAATGCTGCACGAGACGGAAAAACTAACATCAGACACTAAGAAAGTTATACAGTGTACAATTTATCTCTACATTGAGGGGACTACTTTTGCATTTTTACAGCCATCCTCCAATCTTTGGCACATCGTGATAAATACGAAGAAAGCCAATCAGCAAAATCTAGCTTATTAACTAAGTAATTTCATTAATGTCAATTCAATGTCATTAAATAAATATTCAAAAGAGTAGTAACAAAAACGAACTGATCCAGTATCAACAAAATCGAACGAGGAAAAGGTCGATCTGCTAGCACTTCATATGCACTTTAAAAGTAAAGCATGAATTAAATCCAGCTCCAGTTCAAGTGAATCAACAATGCAAGATCCCACACACAGATTCTTATGAATCGAAATAATCAACTTACTATAAGTCAAAATTGTTTCAATAATGGAAAAAAAACTGCATATGCACATTCTTTTCTTGAAACAAATTAATACTATCTCAATTTCTTTACTTCAATTGAATATTAGATTTAACTAATTTCATGGATTATTGGATTAAGTTTAAGCATTACCAAACCTAGTTCCTCTACAATGATAACAAATATTCAAAATTCCCAGATTTTTTTTGGGGGCTTGCAATAATGCAGGAATCCCATTAATAGATCTAGCCCAGAATTACAATATCTGCAAAGAGCAACAATCCGTAGAGCAAGATTCAAGAAACACACACACACACAAACAAAGTTGCAATTTTTCTTTCATAATTATTCACAAGCTCTGTGCAAACTACATAAACCTAATTGTCCAAGATTCCAGCAGAAAAATATAAATTCATGGAAAAAATCAAGAAATCTCAAACAATGTTCCAACAAATCAAGAACCCACTAATTACAAATAAATAAAAACAAAATCACACAATGAGAAATAAGCTTCCCAAAGAAATTCATAAAACTGCAGAAGAACGAATCTTACCCCAAATTGTTGAAAGATTTGTCCTCTCAATTGCATCTTCACAGCCACTTCTCACTAACATCAGATATAACTACTTATCTAACAGAAAAAGGGAGATTGATTCAATGAAGAAGCAAGAAATATGCTATATCCGCCACTAAATTTGGCTGTCTTTGAGGTCACTCCACATGAGAAACAAAACCCCAACTTTCTCTCTCCTCTTTCTTTAGTTTCTCTCACTAAACATATAGATGAATCTGTACGTGTTTTGGATCTTTACTTTCCTTTTGTATATACCACTTCACATGGAATGTGGATTTCTCTGTATCTCACGCTCAGTGTGTGTATTTGTGCGAGAGAGAGAGAGAGGAGAGAGAGAGGAGTGTGGTGGAGTGATTATGGAAGATAGTGTCGGTAGTATATTTAATTTGCTTACGGTGCGGCGGGGGACCCGGAATATAATTTATATAATTTATTATTATTATTATTATTATTATTATTATTATTATTATTATTATTATTATTATTTACTTTTCTTTCTTTTTATTTTTTCCCCCTTTTTCCTATGTGGATAATTTATTTTCTTTTTTATCATTATCCTAATATTTTCTTTTTGGCCTTTCCTGCTACTTGGATTATTCTTTTAGATTTCATTTAAATTTGATTATTTGAGAACCACATAGTGAAAGGAGTGGTATTCAAATTATAATAATTTTTCATCTTAGAATTGACAATTAAAAAGGGAGGTTATCAAGTTGGTAAAGTCTAGGGTTTTTGATATGACTAGGACCCCAAAATTAGGACATCCTATATTGAAAGATAATGACTATAATCTCATTAATGTTTGCTAAATCGAAATACTACACAGTTTTCGTAAGTACCATTTTCGTTTTATTCATATTATTATTTTTTAAATTTGTGTATTGTATAAGTATGAACTTCAAATACCGTAACTCACACTAATTACACAGTTGCCCATAAGGTGCCAACGATCCTAGGCCAAAGAGGACTTAATTACAAGAAACGAGTCACGCGGGCCAAATGATCCTAAGCCAAAGAAGAGTTGCAAGAAACGAGCGAGGCGCTGATAATGTTGTAGTCTAAGTGCAGGTGAACGATATATAAATGCCGTTAGCTCTTGTTTATAATTATTCGGAACATCTAACACGACATCCTTTTGGTGTTCGATTCTACCTACGTTTGTGCATAATACTATTAGTGTAAATAGTAACTCACACTAATTACACACACAATCAGCAATTAACTATAGCCATAGATCTCCAAAGATGGATGACTAGGATGTGTTCATATTTCCCACACTATGATTAATTTTTTAATAATACTTTTTGGACATATATGTAGGACGTAAAAAAGTATATTAATAATTTTAATTTAAGATTTATCTAATAAAATCATTTTAATCAATCATTTTATGTAATATTTTCATAAATACCTTTTATCATCAATCATTTTATCTAATATTTTCAAAAATACCTTTTATCATTAATCATTTTACATTATTGCCGCTTCGTTTTCTACTCAAAAGTATGCAACTTTTTACCTTATTTCACGATTAATCTTTTTTAATATTATTAATTTATTAACACTGACAAAATTCTCTAATATGCATCTACCAAATTTTCTTTTTCATATTACTTATTATTATTATTATTATTATTTTCTTTTTCATATTTTCTTTTAATTACAAAATTTATGTCCGGACATTTATGTCCGAATAGCATCACTCTTAATTTTTATATGATACAATCCCTATATAAATATTATCATATTTAATTTCTCTTTGTTCCCCCACGTTTATTAGTACTGTCCAACGCTATTACATTCGCTGCATTGAGGTCAACTCCTAATGCAACAATTAAAATAAGATTTGTATGTCTGACGTCTCAACCTTTCTTTGAAAGGGATAAGCTAATTAAAACACAAATAAACAATGGCTAAAAAAACACAAATAAATAATTAAAAAATTTAACTCCTGATAGTTCTGACAATCAGAGTAGATAGATGCTAATGTGTATCATAAATGATAAAAAGATTATTGATTTATTTTTTCCAAGAAAAAAAATTATTGATTTAATAATTTGATTATAAGAGTATAATTATTCAGGTTTCTTCTGTCAATGGGACAAGAAAACATGTATTTGTAATAAAATGCTAAATCAATTTATTAATTAATTAAAATGGAAATACGTTAGTTGAGTGAAGCCAATGACTGCATGGCAGCTGCCATTTTGTTGGGTGAAATACTGAAGCTTATTTTGTAGGAGAGAGAGAGAGAGAGAGAGATTCTCAACCTAGATTAGTATTATTGCGGATAAATTTATGATTAAATGTCACGAATTTACGAATTTGAATTTTACTCATTTCTAACTAGTGAGTTCGTATTTTTATGTTACTTTAAGATAATACTAGTAAGTAGCCCGTCGAGACTCGACGAGAAATAACTTTATGTTTTAATTTACATGTATACATTTTAAAAATAATTTTATATCTTATTTAAAAATTGTGATATTGTTCGCGTTAATTATTAATCAAACTTAGAAAATTAATTTTATTTCACGTATTTAAATTTATTATTAGAAATGACAATGGTTTAGGTATACTCATTCATTATGTATTTTCTAAATCTAAATTTGTTTAAAATTTTTCTACATGTTCATCCTAATCTCGGTTAAAATAGTGACTTTACTGTACATACGCGTCTCAAATCCGTTGAATAATACTCGATAAAAATATGAACACTCCAAGTAAAATTAATTAAAATTAGTAAAAATCCTTCTTTCTATGTTAATTTGAACCGTCTCGTTGGTTTATGCTAAATTACTCGATAAAAATCTAAACAAAGTTAATATTAATTAAAATTTGTAAAAATTCTTCTTTTTAAGTATATTTGAACCGTCTCGTTGGTTCATTCTAAATCGATATCTCTAATCTTTGCCAAAATGCGGAAAATAAATAATTACATCTTTAAAGTAATATTAATTAAAATTAGTAAAAATCATTCTTTCTATGTTATTTGAACTGTCTCGTTGGTTTATGCTAAATTACTCGATAAAAATCTAAACAATTTAATATTAATTAAATTAAAATTAATAAAAATCCTTCTTTTTAAGTATATTTGAACCGTCTCGTTAGTTCATGTTAAATCGATATCTCTAATTTTTACCAAAATGCGGAAAAAAATATATTTGCATCTTCAAGTTTTTCTTTTCTTTAGCTACCTATCCCACATTTGATTCAATGTATATATTTTCTAGAAAGCACTAATCGAATTTTTAAAAAAACATGAATGAAAAATGAAAAGGATTCCATGTAGACATGTTGATTAAGTATTTATTTAGTCTTCATAGAGAGATTTTCATCTTAATAGGGATGTTCATTTACAAATTTTCTATAGATTATTATATATGAATTAAGAATGTATAAAATAAGGATTTATAAGAATGCATTCCGAAATTGTTATTATTTTAATATGTATAATAAAAGAAATTAATTAAATAGTGAAAGATAAATATGAGATGTGATTAATAGATAAACATGTGATATTTCAAGAATATGAAATTAATAAAATATGTCTCGTTAGTTCATGTTAAATCGATATCTCTAATCTTTGCCAAAATGCGGAAAAAAATATGTTTACATCTTCAAGTTTTTTTATTCTTTTCTTTAGCTACCTATATCCCACATTTGATTTAATGTATATATTTTATAGAAAGTACTAATCGAATTTTTATAAAGACATGAATGAAAAATAAAAAGGATTCCAAATAGACATGTTGATTAAATATATTTATTTAGTCTTCATAGGAATTTTTATTTACAAATTTTCTATAGATTATTATATATGAATTAAGAATGTATAAAATAAGGGTTTATAGTAAAAATCATTCTTTCTATGTTATTTGAACCGTCTCGTTGGTTTATGCTAAAATGTTTGTATCTTCAAGTTTTTTTGTTATTTTCTTTAGCTACATATCCCACATTTAATTCAATGTATATATTTTATAGAAAGCACTAATCGAATTTTTAGAAAAACGTGAATGAAAAATAAAAAGGATATATAGACATGTTGATTAAATATATTTATTTAGTCTTCATATATATTTTCATTTACAAATTTTCTATAGATTATTATATATGAATTAAGAATGTATAAAATAAGGGTTTATAAGAATGCATTCCGAAATTGTTATTATTTTAATATGAATAATAGAAGAATTTAATTAAATAGAGGGAAAGATAAATATGAGATGTGATTATATATGAATTAAGAATGTATAAAATAAGGGTTTATAAGAATGCATTCCGAAATTATTATTATTTTAATATGGATAATAGAAGAATTTAATTAAATAGATGGAAAGATAAATATGAGATGTGATTAATAGATACACATGTGATATTTCAAGAATATGAAATTAATAAAAAATAAAAATTAGAATATATGAATTAAAATTAAACAAATTACCAGAATAAAGGAAAATCTGAACGGAGCATCGTGAATGGGGCAGCTTTATTTTTCTATTAGTAATAGACTAGTAAGTAGCCCGTCGAGATTCGACGGAAAATAACTTATGTTTTGATTTACGTGTATACATTTTAAAATAATTTTATATGTAAATATTATTTAGAAGTTGTGATGTTGTTCGCGTATAATTAGGAATTGGATCGTGTACTCATTCATTAAGTATTTTCCAAATTTAAATGTGTTTATAAATTTTCAACATGTCTTGTCCTAATATCGATTAAAATAATGACTTTACTGTACATACCCGTCTTAAACATGTTGGCTAATGCTCGAAAAAATTTGAATACTGCAAAGTTAATCTTAACTAAAATTAGTAAAAATCCTTCTTTTTGTGGCTATTTGAACCGTCTCGTTGATTTATGCTAAATTGATATCCCTAATCTTAGCCAAAAGGCCGAGAAAGATATATTTACATCTTCAAATCTTTTTTCTTTCTTCTTTTTTAGCTATCTATCCATACATTTGATTCAAGGTGATATATGTTCTAGCAGCCACGAACTGAAGATTTTAGAAAAATATGACTGAAAAATGAAGAGAATTTCATGCATACATGTTAATTAAATAGTATATTTAAACTTGAGATGTGATTTATAGATAAACATGTGATATTTCAAGAATATGAAATTAATCAAATTTTAATTAAAAAAAATTAGAATATATATGAATTAAAATTAGACAAATTACCAGAATAAAGAAAAATCTGAACGGAGCATCGTGGAGGGGGCAACTTTATTTTCGTATTAGTAATAGATGAGAGGTGACTATAAGATAAACATGTGATAATTTCAAGTATTAAATTAATAATTATTAGATTGTAAATATATGAATATGAATTAATATTGCACAAAATACAAGAATAAAGGAAAATCCGAACGGAGCACCGTGGAGGAGACAACTTTATTTTCGTATTAGTAATAGAATTCAATGTGGTTTTTTTATTTTACAAAAGTATAGTTTCGTAATCGTATATAATGATTAGATCGCCCATCGTGCAAGAAACCCATACAAATTCATTAAATTTTCTCTAAATCCAAAACAGAAAAACAGCAAATTTGATTTGAGATTTTATTCAAATATAGCGTTCTAAACTTCTATGTCGTTTTTCATTATTCAAAATAAATATCTTGATATATAATAAAATTAATAGTAGACATTTTAACAAACAAAGTGGCTGTAGTTTAGTGGTAAGAATTCCACGTTGTGGCCGTGGAGACCTGGGCTCGAATCCCAGCAGCCACAATATATATTACCTTTTTATAAATTTTACAATTAAAAAAATTAAATTATTTTAGGCAGGTATTTTAAATGTAATTTTTATATATTTGTGATTGTCAATTTGTCATTAAGTTATCAGTTGAACCTATTTCACTAGAAAAATAGAAAATTCAATTTTACACTTAAGTGATGTTAATTTGATACAACACAAAGTTAGAAAAATTCAATGCGGATTATAATATTTATATTTCCATAAGTCTATTCAAAAATCGCAAAATCATCAAAAGATCATAATATTAACCAACATTCTGCACAAAAATCACGAGTTTCTGCAAACCTAGTGCATGCTGCACTTTTCTCCTAGTTGGAACAAAATAACCACAAATTTTAACCAACATTATGCACAAAACGTAGGTAGAATCGAACACCAAAAAGATGTCTTGTTAGATGTTCTGAATAAGTATAAACAAGAACAACTAACGGCATCTATACATCGTTCACCTGCACTTAGACGACAGCAGCATCAGCGCCTTGCTCGTTTCTTGCAACTCTTCTTTGGTTTAGGATCATTTGCCCCACATGACTCGTTTCTTGTAAGTCCTCTTTGTCCTAGGCTGGTTGGCACCTTCTGGAGAAGGTGCAGGGGCAGGAGCAGGAGTCAGGGATAGTACTCTTTTCAGCTGGTTTAGGCTGATAAATTTACAGTGACGTCTGCACCTTTTCCCAGTCCAGGAGACAGTACAGAGTTCTCAACTTCATCCCCATCGTACCTGTGCCAATGTACAGTGGAAAGAAACAGTAAAGAGCTTTTAAAACTAAAAGAATTCAAATCTCGAAGATAAATGGACAGTACTAATGGTTTTAACATATGCTCAAACATTTTTAAAAAATCGATTTTGCAACTTGTTTGGATTCTCGAGTAACTCTAATATACATGACTAGCATAATTTTGTTCAAGATTAAACAAAATTTGTATTATTCCCTAAAGGAGAGATCAATCAAACATGTATCTTCATATTATCTGTGGAAAGGATAAAAGCTCAGATCCTTCTATTCTCGTCAAGTAGTTACAAAGTCGGGTGAACATATATGACCACATTCGTAATCTAAAATCCAATTTCAATTCAAATTATGATAAAGGGCTTTTATTTTCACATAATTTTTTTTTATTTTCATAGAAGAAAATAAAGGTGTAGAGTGTAGAGATTACCGCTGCTATCTTTCCATTAGCGAATTCAGAGCTTCCCTCACCAGCTCATAGTGTTCCTCAATCAAAGCCTCAATCTACAAGAAAAGAAAACGTAGCATTCCATTTAAGTAAATGATCATTAGTGATCATTCGGAAAAAAAATAAAAAAATCACAAGACGTCATTGCCTTCTTCTGTGCAGATTGAAATACAAACTTTTGTAGCTGATGTCGGGACAAGGGACCACATCTTCTCCTTTACAAACCTGCTCCATCAAGTATAATAATCGAGAACTAGATTGGTTAACGCAAGGAAACTCGTGAACAACGATAGTGCAAACAAACTTATACGACCTTAGACTTGAAATATTCATCAGCTGCAGCTCTAACAAGACAAGTCCACTCTTTCTTCCAGACTTTTTCCATTCATTTCTGGCGGAATGCTAACATGCTCGCCCTCCGTTTCTTGTTCCCTTTTCGTCTTCAACAAGATCCCAACATGTGCCACCAGCTGGTCCATGTCCTCCGAGGCTCCTAGTAGGTGATGCCAAACTGTTGAGGACGAGTGGATCGTCCTGGCAACCACACTCCCCAGCCTTGAATTCGTCTCCGGAACTTTTACACCATTGGAAATCTGATTTTGCTCTTTTTATCCTAGCCTCTATGGCTTGTGGAGTTGTCAATGTCTGAATGCAATTTCTCTAATTTCACTCTAAATTTGATGTAAGACTAGCATTTGGTGGCTTTATCTTCTAACACAGAAGTAAGGAAATACATTTCAAAACTTCTAGTTTGAAAACACTATCAAATCTTCCATCTCTCTCTCTCTCTCTCTCTCTCTCTCTCTCTCTCTCATTCACACACACACACACAACATAAACACACACAATACCTTAAAAATACAAACTTTTTGCTTTCTTCAGATTGCTCCGTTTGTCTGCTTAGCAACGAAAAGTACTGGATGGTACACATTTATAAAGGAAATCAAAATGGAGACATAGAACACTTCAAAAAAAATGGAGACAGAGAGAGAAACGGCAATCAATTATGAAGCCTCATTATGCAGCACCAATCTTGGAAAACCATCTTTCTCTTTCTACCCATTTTGCTTCTTTTTCTTCTGCCTCACTCAAGATGAGAAAAGCAATAGGCGTTCGAGAGAGCACGCACAACACACTGGTAACGAGGATGAACCGGCCCGCCCTCTCTCTCTCTCTCTCTCGCTTCTCGCTCTCTCTCTCTCTGTCGAAAGTCTGGTTTTTTATTTTCTCGATAGAGAAAGGGAGACCATAATTAAGCGGTATGTGTATAGAATCATTAACACAAGGCGAAAATCCGACCGCACAGATAAACAAAGGATTAATCCACAATAATCCGTTTGGAAGAAGATCATGATCACATTAGTGTGATTTGAAACACCGGGACTGCGGGACACTGTTCTACGCTTGCATCATTGATAATAAGAATGACACTTTTTACACGCACCCATAAATCATTTCGGACGTTGGAAATGCTCTTTCTAGGGGCATTACAGATAAATTTGGTGGTTTTGAATTTCTGTATTTAGCGCTTCCTGTAAATTAAATGAAGGACAGTTTCAGGCTGGGCGCAGGCACTTAAAAGTTAGGCCGATTAATTTTTTTTGTTTTTGGAAGCATTCTGACCATTAAAAACGTTGGATCAGACCGTTCCTGACTGATCCGATAAAGTTATGCTATA